>SZWC01026605.1:11124-32151 GCA_023375785.1 Penium margaritaceum
AGGGGGAGTTGGGGGGAGGGGGGAGGGGGGGGGATGAGGACCCGTACGGGCTGGTTCAGTTAGCTACCAAAGCCGCAGTGACAGTCAATCTCTTGAAGTTGTTCGAGTCGGGTAACCTGTACCCTCGAATGACAATCTGTGCCACAGAATGACAATCTGTGGAGGTCTTCGCAATTGCCCCACAGGGGACGATGTGAGAGTGGCGGGAAGACTGCCTTTTGACGTCGCCCCAACCCGGAGAGAAAACGCTCAAAATTTTCTGGAAACCACGTCGAGGAGTGAACACAGAAAAGCTTTTCAGTACAAATGAGTGTCATGCAGAGGTTGAGTTACGTTGGAACTGCTTACGAAACAGTGATTCATTTCTGGAAGGCGTGCATAATTGGCAGGAACGAACTATGGATGGATACGATAAGATGAGGACAGCCCGGCAAGATCGGTGGCGAACGGTGTGCCGCGACTCGAAGCCTCCGACAGGCGCCGATGAACAAGATGTGTCGTTGTCCTCAAAACGAATCGACAGCTCGAAAGGGTTTGAGCTAGACCCCGAAAATCATTAAGCCAAAAGGTTAGTGCAGTGAACACGCCTCTAAGAGAAGGAACCAATATAGGACCACCTAAATGAGGATAGGGGTGGTGTGAATGTCTTCCGATTGTTGGGAAGAATCCCTTTCGGATAATTTTGATGCGTTGAAAATCGAATGATTTTTTTTCCATAGCATTTACATCCATTCCAAATCACTTTTTCCTTCTACCTCATGTATTACATCCTCTCTTCTTTTCCTTTCCCAATAGCATCTCTCCAGAATTCTCACCTAAAGAACATAGATTTTTGTTCCCTTCCTTCCAACATTCCATCCTCATCTCATTCTCTCACTTTCACCCACCATCTCTCTTTACTCATCCCTTTCCATTCTTCTCCATCACTCGCTTTCCTTGTCGTCGTCCTTGTTATCCTTAAATACCTCCTCTTCCCCTCCAAGCCCCCCCTCCCCCTACGATGCCCTTCATACCCCCCTTGAATTGGTCTAATGTATCCACCTCCGTTCTCCTGCTTGCTCTTCAGCTGTCTCTCATGCTTGATTATCATCCTCCATCCTCCATTGCCATAAATGATAAGACTCCTGCTCGCGGTTGGCTGCACTATAGCAAGTTCATTGGCATTGGGCTGAGCGCCAACGATAAACCCAAAACTAGCCCGAAAACTTGCATATGATCCATATGGTCTAGGGTATGCCCTCCCTCGGACCTTGAAACAATCCATGCACTCACCCCTTACACCCCTTTGTTCATTGCAAAAGCACACCATGCACACCTGTGCAAAAGGTGTGGATAGTGGACCTTTTATCTATCCACGCATCCACACGGGTGACANTGCATCTCAGGTGGACTAATCTCGACCATTCGTGTGCTGGATTCCTGCAATCGCTTCTGTTCTGCTGATATGCCATTCGAGTCCCTCTGGGGAAGAAGTTGGGCATTTTCTTGAATCGAAGTGGAGGCCAGGACTGGCTCTTCAACTGCTGCAGACAGCCTTGGACCTAGAGGCAGGCCTCCACCCCCATTTGCACTCTCGACCCTCGTACTTCTGTCAGCCGTCGTGCTACTTGCGTCAGAGAATTCAGGGCTCGCGTCGTGCCTTGGATCCACAGCGTCAGTACCACTCGTAGTCTTGTTTGGAGTGGAAACCAAGCCAGGCCATCTAAGCGACCTTATCGCAGCAAACGCAAACGAAGCTGAGAGAATGAAAACGAAAAAACGCCAGTCTCTCCTGCATCCCCTTGTGCTCCCGCTGTTGCCACTGCTGCTGCTGCTGCTGCTGCTGCTGCTGCTGCTGCTGCCGCTGGTACTGCAGCTCACTCTCCCACGATCCTTGGTGTTGAAATAAGCAATAGTCCGTGAGGGGATGCCTCTGCCGCGGGAGATTGCAGGCAGCGCTCCGCTTAGACTAGTTGCGCGACTGCCGTGCAGCATGGCGATCAGCAGAAGGCAGTAACCGGAAATCTTTGTGAACTTCCTCGCTTGCTTGCTTGCTTGCTTGCTTGCTTGCTGGCTTGCTTGCTGCCTCAGTCAGACCTTGGCAGCAGTTGCACCCTTAACTTCCCCAATTCTGCGAGACGCTCTCCACCGTGATTAACAGTCAGGTGCACACAGATCTCCGCTGCTACCGTAGTGTGCAAGAGAGAGTGTGTCTGGAGTTCCCGTGGACAAAGGCCTAACCGTGGCAGCCAGACGTTCAAGTTCGCACGCGCTGCCCCTTCTCGGAAGGAGAAACGCGTTTGGTCCGGCGCTACCCAGCGCCGACTGGCAACCAACTTGCACCGACCACTTGCGGCTGGTCCACAAGCTTCGCTTGTCCCCCCTTCTCTCCCCCCCGGCACCTTCACTTGCCCGTGCGCTCAGCCGTAGGTCCAGCCAATGGGCTCACGTCGACTCCGATCTGGAGGTCTCAAATGAATTCCCGCGGAGGCAAAGAACCAGTGACAGCCGTCGATCTCGTCGATGGAAATCGAGAAGGAAGATGAGTATTACTGGAGTGCTTCCGCGGCTGCAACTGAAAAGAGGGCCTATTCGTCGTTTACTCGTGTCGTGATATTTCATCAGCCGCTTCTGGTAGCCAAGCCACCTTATGAAGGTAAGGACTGTCGGTAGGCAAAGGCCTTAAATATCCGCGAGAATACCAGATAAAATGATGGGACATTTGTTCATCATATTCACGGTTCGGAGAAGTTATTTGTGTATGTTTCAATACATCCATAATTCTCTCCTCACCTAATGCACGATTGTTTTGCTTCGCCCATCCTTCTATTTCTATTCCGAGTCTGCCGAACAGGTCCTGAACATCCTCGCATAACCTTGCAATTCTTGTAGGGTTTTCATCATTACGTACGGCAACAACGGATGGGGAAAGCTATCTAGCTATGAAGAAGAACCAGTCGAAATGCAGGAAATGAACGGAGTAACACTGCAACCGAAACCGCCTTCCTCCGTACACAACCGCCAGTGGTTGAAAACAACACCCAGCTGACACTGTGACGTGTACACAGCTGTAAGTCACGAATCTTGAACTTCATCAGATTCTTCGCTTCCAGGCGGACCTATGCACAAGACAACCCACCAGTTCCAACAATGCACGGAGGCGATGGGGACAGGTGCAAAAACGTTGAGCGCCTATTCTGAAAAACATTTTCAACGTAATGCAACGCACAGCTAATCATTGATCCCGCGTCCGCAGTGCCTCCATTGGGCTCACTCGTTGTGACGAAACAGAAGGGTAGAACCTGTCCGAAACTGTGTCGTTTTCACCACTGATCGTAACAGACTGATGTGGAGGGCAATCTCAGCACTTAAACAAGTTCAGGGATTGAACCTGATCCCCAGGAGAAGCATGAAGGAGGAATATGCAGAGGGATGGATTCTTCCATCGGATTTTTTATTCAGATAACAGGAAATCATAAAATCTTCTTACTCAGAGTCACTCCCTCACCCCGCCAAATGGTGCCAACTTGCAAGGGAAACACCCACTCCACGGGTAAGGCTAAGAACATCATAGGTTGGAGCTTGCAGGCGGGCTGGGAGGCCAATAAGCGCTTTACTTTCAGAAGAAAACAATATGCATATTGTAGTTTCCAGAGTCTTGTCTTATGTCGTGTGTGGTAGGGCCTAGTGATGGGGTTAGAGTTTGAGATTGCTATTAGGTGAGGGAGTCTCTAGGCAAGTGGAAGATGAAGGATGGAGGGATATAAATAAGGTATCTAATAGTGACAAATTTTGTGACGTGCACCTTGCGCAGTAGCATATCCCTTGCATGGAGACCACGTGCCCAAAAGAAAAGAATAAAACTTCGAATTTTGTACGTGCCAAATCCGAATTAGCCAAAATGAACAATACATTTTAACATGTTGGAAATTAATTATGGCATGCAGGCCCATGCAAACACGAACATGAGCTCTGTGTGTGATTGCAGTGCAAAGCGACAAGAATTTGGCCGAATCTAGAACGCATAACATGAAAGAACAAGGAGAAAGTATATGTGAGCCCCTCATGGGCTTATGTAGGGGCGTCGGCAGCTAGCCGCACTGGGCCCCGTCACCCCCGCTGTACCCAAACGAGTCACTGGGAAGAACAAACTGCATACACCACGTGAAGAACGAAGGTGGGCCCCTTGAGGCATCGAAACAACTCTTTGAGTGCCGGATCTCGACCACTCAGATAATACGAGCAGTGCTAGACACACTTGAAAGCAGCATCCAGACATCACAAATGGCTTTCCGAACATCGAAAGCCCTGCTACAACCATTATGTCTCCTCGTTGCACAGGTTCAGTTCACTGGGTGCGCATGTCTCAACTCACCGAGGCAACTCTCCTTGTTGGTTTGTGTGGCTTCCACCCGTCACGACCGACACTGCTAGTTTACCGATATACCCACATTTGGGGTATATGGCAAAGGAGGGCGTGACGACACGAGGGGCCTCTGGACTGCACCGAGACTTCTCAAGCATCTACGACAGCGCTGGCGAGACACGGTCGATGCATTCCGGCAGCCATATGGTCTTGTCGGGAGCTAGGAGAGTTTTCTCGGTGGGTTGAGACCCGCGCACCCAATGGACTATATTGGTGCGACAAGGAGACCCGATGGCTGTCGTGGGGCTTCCGATGTTCGGAAAGCCGTGTGTGATGTCCGGACGCTGATTCTGAGATTTTCTGACACTGTTCCTATTTTCTCGGTGGTCGAGACCCGGGTACTCGGAGAGCTGTTCCGGTCCCTCGAGGAGACCACCGTTATTGTTATCATGGTGTACGCAGTGTGATCTCCCGGCTGACCCGTTTGGGCTCAGCGGGGTTGACGGGGCCCGGTGCGGCTCGCTGCCGGCGCCCCTACTTAAGCCTGCTAGGGCTCATTTGTACCCCTCCTTGTTCTTTGTATTCAGCGTTCCAGACTTAGCCAAATTCTTGCCGTCTTCCATCGCACTCACACAGAGCTCATGTTCGTTTTTGTATGGGCCTGCATGCCCTAAAAATTATTTCCAATTTGGTATCAGAGCACGGGGGGACGTGTGAGCAGCAGAAGCAACAGTAGTGGGAGGAACGAAAAGAGAACGCGCCACGTGGCGCCACGCCGACAGCAGCGTGAGGGAGCGCGAAACGACTGTAAGTCAACGCCACAAGGGCGGTGAGCCGCAAAAAGGAGCAATAACGACTGCGGCGGCAACAGCAAAAGCAACAGTAGCAGCAGCGTGCAGCAGTGGCGGCAGGAGTAGCAGCAGAGTGCAGCAGCAACAGCAACAGCAACAGCAGCAGCAGCGTGCAGTAGCAGCAGCAGCGACAAAAGCAGCTGCAGCAGCGCATCAACCACTGCAACAGCAGTGTCAGCAACAGCAGCATATAACAGCAGCATATAGCAGCAGCAGCAGCATATAGCAGCAGCAGTAGCAGCTACTACAGCAGCGGCAAAAACAGCAGCAGCGTGCAGTAGCGACGGCAGCAGCAACAGGATGCAGCAGCAGCAGCCGCGGCGGCAGTAGCAAGCAGCAGTAGCAGTTGTTGCGCACAGCAGCAGTTGTTGCGTAGAGCAGCAGCTGCTACGCAGAGCAACAGCAGCATATAGCAGCAGCAGCTACTGTAGCAGCAGCGGTGACAACAGAAGCAGCGTGCAGGAGCAGCAGCCGCGGCGGCAGCAGCAAGCAGCAGCAGCATCTGCTGTGCAGAGCAGCAGCAGCAGCAGAAGCAGCAGCAGCAAAAGAAGATGCAGCAACAGCAGCAACCGCTGCAGCTGCACCTGTCGCTGTAGCTGCTATTGCCGCTGCGAGGAGGGCCTCGCAGCCCTCCTCTGATTGGGGGGGCCTTCTGAGGGGGCCCCATTCGCACCCCCCCTCCCTTCCTCCTCTACTTAGGGGGGCCCTCGGAGGGCCCTGCCGAGCCCCTCCGAGGGGCCCTTCGGAGGGGGCCCGTCGGCCTCGTGGGCCCCCTCGGCCCCGTCGGCCCCGTCGGCCGACCGACGGAGGGGCCGGGTCAAAGGGGCGGACAGGACCCCCCCCCTCTCGCTCTCTCCTCCCCCCCACACCCACTCGCTCGTTCAGCGAGCGAGCGAGCATGCACGGGAGGGAGGGCTGGACACCCGGACACCCCCCCTCCTTATTTTCTCTGTTTGCCCACCTTCTTGGCAATTGAGAAAGGTGGGGGGCGAGTAACAAAAATCCGAAAACGGGTATGCCTGAAAGTCGAAAGAAAAAGGAAGACAAAAGAAAAGAGAAAGGCGAGGGCTTAAGGCGAGCAGAGGGGAGAACCAAAAAATGGGGGGGGTGGAGAGTGAGGGCAAAAGAAGAAAAAAAAGGGGGAACACAAGCGGGGGCTTGAGGGCTAGAGAATAACAATAAAAAAGGGGATAATATTCCAACTACTACCGCCATAGCAGCAGCAGCAACTCTCATAGCCGCAATAGCAGTATTAGGTGGTGGAGTGTCGACAACTACATAGTGCGGCGGCTGCGCGACAGCTTACAATTTCGTCTTCTCACCCGACAGCGGACGGTCGTCGATGACGATCTTCGCTTCTAGATGCGTCCTCGACCGGCGTCTTTCTGGGGCCCGTGGATTGGTGCGCGCACTTCACCCCGCAGGATCGACGGTGGATTCGAGTCTTACCAGCTCCGAGGGCTGGGTCGTCTACCACTTGGAGCAGCAGTCACACTTGCAGCCGCCACCCCTTCTCGTCTTGGAGCAGTCTTCGCTCCATTAGTGGCAGCAGCATTAGTGGCCGCAGTTAGTCGGACTGTAGTCTCCAGGTGTGCTGTGGTAGTGCAGCTCTTCTCGTCTTGTCACGTTAGCTGACCCGGACGCCGTGACCTCTAGGAGTGACAGTACCTACTGGCCCCATTCTCTCCCGTGGCTTGGTGTTTACCACCGGGAGTAGGTGCCCTCGGTACCTATCCATCATCCAGCACATGAGATGAGTGCGCGGATATCTGAGCAGGCGCCCTGCGCGTTCGCCTGCTACTACTGTGGTAATGGATGTCATGGTTGGCGTTGCTGTTGGACGCGCCCTCCCGGCTGGCATCCACCTTGGCTACAGCCTCGTCCGAGCATGCGTCCTCCACAGCACACGGATCTGCCGGCCTTGGTAGATCCCCTAGCTGAACCTCTGGCGAGCATATTCGCTGAGATCCACGGCCTCCGGCAGACAGTGCAGCGGCTTTGTGACCTTGTCGTCACTGAGCGTGCGTCTACTACTCGTTTTTCGACGGCCTCTTCGATCACATCTCCTCCATCGTCTCCTCCTTCCTCATCAGATGGTGTACCTTCAGCTCCACCTTCCAGCAAGTCCCAGGCTGCCACCATCCTGTCGATCCTTCACTCTACGACCACGACGCCATCTCGCGATGACATACCTCCATGCAGTCATTCCAGACGAGTGACTCTGCGACGTCGGCATCAGCGCTCCGCACGGCGTGCTCGCGCCGGTGTTGATAAATCCTCCACCTCCTTGGCCTCCGTTGTTGTACCTGTCGAGGGGGAGTGTGGTCACCGCGCATTGCCTGATGTGACCGTAGCGACAGGATTCGCACTCGCGCCGGGCCATGCTACCCGAGCGCCAGCTTAGGCAGATTCTGATGATACGGAGACAGCACATGGCGTGGAGTCTGACCTCGACATGGCGTTCATGGTTGAGAGTTGCTTTTCATCCTCCATGTTGGATCCAGATCTTCCACAACAGCAGGTGACATCAGGAGGAGCGCAGACACGACATCCTTGGACGGTGCCACTCGCGGTTTTGACCGCTGGAGGCCCAGGGGTGGCACAGGAGTCTCGTACGGATCGAGATGCATCCATCATACTTTTGGGGGAGAGCGTGCAGCAAACTCACACCAGTCCGGCGGATGTTGGGGTACTTGGGACGTGCATGTCATTGAGGTCGACATCTACGCTGGGGCAGCAGCCGGACATTCTACAGCAGCAGGTTGCATCAGGAGGAGTGCAGGTCCCGCGTGCCTTGGCGATACCACTCGCGACTCTGACCAGTAGCGGCCTCGTGGTGGCACAGAAGTCTTGTGCAGATCGAGGTGCCCCATACGGATCTCCGAGGGCGTTGGCGCACGAGATTCACACCAGTACGATAGCAGTCGCAGTGCATGAGCAGAGTCGGCCGGTTGGTCTTTTGGAGGTTGAGGCATTCCTGAGAGCAGTAGTTTTGAGAGACATCGCTGGGACATATGCTGCAGCAGACACAGCAGGCTCCACCGTCTCATCTGCGGTACATGAGGACCAACTTCAGCGTGAGGAGTCGTCCATGTTCCCACAGTCTTCGGGTTCCCGTACCCACGACGGAGCAGCGACATACATGACAGAGTCAGATGATGGTCCTTACTCTATCATCGAGCAGGTGGTAGCGACCAGCGTTCCTGGCGAGACAGTGCGTGAGCGCCAGCTCCGCTTGTTGGTCGCCTTGACGGACATTGCTGAGCCGGAGCCCTGTACACCTGTGTCCATTACGGCGGTAGTCGAGGACACCGGAGCAGATCCATACATGCAGATGGAGTCACCTCGTCAGCAGGAGCTGAGTTCTGCCCCCTCGGTTTTACCTCTTGGTGACCCTACCGATCACATCGACCCAGAGAGTGGTAGTACCTGCACGGACGACGTTTCCACATGCTCTACGGACTCTGACGACTCCTCCTTCTCCTTCTCTCTTGGCATGCGACCGCTCACTCCTCGCATGACAGACACAAGCTGTGATCTGGATGCGACACCTGCAGCTGCATCCGATGTCCCAGCGTCTCAGCACATTGCGACCTTGGTTGACCCCTAGGAGGATGCAGCGGTACCAGTTCCATCGTCTTCAGCAGCAGAGATGCAGATGGCGCTGTACTTGCGAGTTGTGTAGTCGGCATGTGTAGCATCCAGTGAGGCAGAGTTTATTCTACACCAGGTCGACATGGGCCACCTCGACATGTCCGAGGCAGATTATGCTGACTTGCAGGAGCGCGTAGTCATGCTATAGCGGGAAATGATGGAAGCGCGTGAGCGATTCTCACAGGAGAGCAGCATCAGTGCTATCGGCAGGAGCCTTTTGCCAGCAGCATCTGGCACACCTATACCCGGGGAGGATCTTGTACGAGCTCCGAGTATGACGTCCGTTGGGGACACTATTATGGGAGAGGTGATCGTGCCTTCGGCTTCTGCCATCCTCGCTCCTGTCGACCTCATCATTGCTCCTCCTTCTTCTACTACTGCCGTCACGCACCTTCATCCACCCGACTCACCTGCCCCATCGTCATCTTCATCCACGAGTGGTGATCCGGTTCATCGCTCTAGCTCTCCTCTTCTGGCAGTACGCCCTTGTGTCTCAGGGTATGCTATCCCGTATCGGAGGCCAGCTTCACCACTTCATCCACACACGCGTGCTGCTCGTCCATTCCCGTTCCTCCGGCGCACACAGATGCATCATGGCAGTGCGGAGGCAGGAGAGACTGTGAGTTGGGACCCTTGGCAGTCATGCGAAGACTGGTATACCCCAGGTGATGTAGATTCACGTGAGGAGTTGTAGCCGGAGACACCACTTCATCTTTGAGGGAGGGAGTCGACTCGCAGGTGACAGGGGGAATTATCTCTACATGATGGATACACCACATGACTCATCGCCCAGGATCTTTTCAGCTACGACATCAGCATTTCCATCGAGGACATTGCTGCCAGGTTCATCTGCCCAGGGGGAGTGTTGTGTGGACCTCGACGTGACGCGACGCCATGGGAGATGCATGGCGAGGTCCATGCTCTGTTGTGAGCATCTACAGCATTCCGCATGTGGCTCATGCTATGTACCTGCACAACCGCATATAGATGGTAGCACACTGTTGGTCGAGACCCGGACACTTGGTGCATTGTACCAGTGTCACGAGGAGACCATGTGATCGTGTGCCTTAGTGTGTGGCTATACTATGTGTGGCATGTGCATGCGAGCTGTTGGTCGAGACCCGGACACGTGGTGCGTTGCACCTGTGGTACGAGGAGATCCTCCCTTGATCCTGTGTTCGGATGATGATACTATTGTGTTGGATTACTCGTAGCGGTCGAGACCCGGGCCCTGGTACCGCTAGTGTCACGAGGAGACCATCTTGTCCTCTGACATGTGTATGACATGTGTATGTGCATTACACTGGTTTGTGTGCGTGTGCATCACTCCTCTCATGGTCGAGACCCAGACACTTGGTGGGCTGTGCCAGTGTCCAGGGAGACCCTAGATGGATAGCAGATGAGTGTGTGTGTGTGTGTGTGTGTGTGTGTGTGTGTGTCTGTGTGAGTTGACTCATGCTTGTTATGGCTTGCCACACACTTTTGTTCCATGCCTTCGCTCCTTCGTTCTGGCATGGACGGCTATGTCAGCCTGGGGGAGTGTTGGTTTGTGTGGCTTCCACCCGTCGCGACCGACATTGCTAGTTTACCGATATACCCACATTTGAGGTATATGGCAGAGGAGGGCGCGACGACACGACGAGCCTCTGGACTGCACCGAGACTTCTATTGCATCTACGACAACGCTGGCGAGACGCGGTCGATGCGTTCCGGCAGCCATGTGGGCTTGTCGGGAGCTAGGAGAGTTTTCTTGGTGGGTTGAGACCCGCGCACCCGGTGGACTATACCGGTGCGACGAGGAGACCCGATGGTTGTTGTGAGGCTTCCGATGTTCGGAAAGCCGTGTGTGATGTCTGGACGCTGATTCTGAGATTTTCTGACACTGTTCCTATTTTCTCGGTGGTCGAGACCCGGGTACTCGGAGAGCTGTTCCGGTGCCTCGAGGAGACCACCGTTATTGTTATCGTGGTGTACGTAGTGTGTTCTCCCGGCTGACCCGTTTGGGCTAGCGGGGTTGACGGAGCCCGGTGCGGCTAGCTGCCGGCGCCCCCACTTAAGCCTGCTAGGGCTCATTTGTACCCCTCCTTGTTCTTTATATTCAGCGTTCCAACCAAATTCTTGCCGTCTTCCATCGCACTCACACATAGAGCTNAAAGACGTGTGTGATGTCTGGACGCTGATTATGAGATTTTCTGACACTGTTCCTATTTTCTCGGTGGTCGAGACCCGGGTACTCGGAGAGCTGTTCCGGTGCCTCGAGGAGACCACCGTTATTGTTATCGTGGTGTACGTAGTGTGTTCTCCCGGCTGACCTGTTTGGGCTCAGCACGGTTGACGGGGCCCGGTGCGGCTAGCTGCCGGCGCCCCCACTTAAGCCTGCTAGGGCTCATTTGTACCCCTCCTTGTTCTTTGTATTCAGTGTTCCAACCAAATTCTTGCCGTCTTCCATCGCACTCACACATAGAGCTCATGTTCGTTTTTGTATGGGCCTGCATGCCCCAAGAATTATTTCCAATTCTCCTAGCTCTTGACAAGCCCATAGAGCTGCCGGAACGCATCGACCGTGGTTCACCGGCGTTTTCATAAATGCTGGAGATGTTCCGGTACACTCTAGAGGCCAGTCGTCTCATCTTGCTCTCCTCCACCCTGTACCACCAACGTGGGGTATATCGGTAATCAATTGGCGGTGGTCGTGACGGGTGGAAGCCAAACAAACCAACACACCCCTCGCTCACATAGCCGTCAACGCCAAAACAACTGAGTGAAGGTACGAGAACAACAGTGTATGCAAAACCACGGTCTACACAAGTCAACAAGACAAGAGGGTCTCCTCGTGACACTGGTAGTGCTTGTGCCCAGGTCTCGACCCCTACAAGCAATCCAAGAGGTGTCTTTATGCTGCCCACAATAGCAACATCAACCAACACATAGGATCAGGGGGATCTCCTCGTAGCACGTGTACAACTCACCTCTTGTCCGGGTCTCCACTACTATGAGCAATCCATCTCTTATGCACATGCCATACGTAGTATGGCCACACACCAAGACACACGATCACATGGTCTCCTCGTGACACTAGTATAACCCACCAAGTGTCCAAGTTTCTACCAACAGAGTGCTACTATTCACATGCAACTGTGCAGGCACGTAGCATAAGCCACATGCCGGCTGCTCTAGTATGCTCATAATAAAGCATGGACCCCTCGCCATGCATCTCCCATAACGTCCCGTCAGGTCGAGGTCCACACGACACTCCCCCTGGGCCGATGAGCCTGGCGGCGATGTCCGCAATGGAGATGCTGATGTCGTAGCTGAATGGATCTTGGGCAATGAATCACTTGGTCTCTCCATGATGCAGAGATTGCTCCCCCTGTCACGCACGAGTCTGCTCCCACCCTCAAAGAAAAAATGGTGTCTCCGGCTATGACTTCTCACGTCGCCCCTACACCACTTGGAGTGTACCAGCCCTCATGTGACTACCAAGGGTCCCAACTCACAACCTCTCCTCTCTCCGCTCTACAGCGATGCATCTGTGTATCTGGAGGAAAGGGAATGTGCGAGTAGCATAAAGGCGTGGATGAAATGGCGGAGCTGGCCTCCGTGGCGGGATAGAGCACTCGGAAGGACAAGGGTGCACTACCACAAGAGGAGGGCTAGAACGACGAACCGGACCATCACTCATCGACGAAGGTGACGATGGAGCAGCAGATTCACATGGATGAAGGAGCGTGATGGTAGCAGCAAAAGAAGGAGAAGCGATGATGGAGTCCACAGGAACAAGAATGGAGGAAATTGAAGGCATGGTCGCCTCTCATGTGGTAGTGTCTCCACCGCACGTCATACTTGGAACTGGTACATGATCCTCCCTAAGTATGGGTGTACGAGATTCTAATAGTTGAAAGCTCAGGCCGATAGTGGTGGTGCTCTAATGCTCTCACATTGAGCGTAATCTGCTTTGGGCATGTGGAGGTGGCCCAGGTCTGTCTCGCGTAGGATCAACTCGGTCTCACTGGATGCTGCACATGCAAACTTTAGAACTTGCAAGTACAGCTCCATATGCATCGTTGCTACTGAGGATGATGGAGCCGGTGCTACTACATCCTGCTGCAGGTCAACCAAACTCACAATGTGCTAAGAAGCTTGAACATCGGACTCACTTGCAGGTGTCTCATCCACATTGTGTTTGTCATATGAGGAGGAATGAGTGGTTGCGTGCTGAGGGAGAAGGAGAAGGAGTCATCAGATTCTGTGGAGCATGTGGAAATGTCGTCCGTGGAGGTACTGCCACTCTCATCGTTGATGTGATCAGTACGGTCACCAACAGGTGAACACAAGAGTGTACAACTTAGCTCCTGCTGACGAGGTGAATCCATCCGTGTGGTCGGATCTTCTCCACTATTGTCGACTGCCGACATAGTGGACACAACTATGCACAACTCCAGCTTGACAACGCCCGTCAAGGCAACCAGCAAGCACAACTGGCGCTCACGTACCGTCTTGCCCAAAAGACTGTTTACTGTCACCTGCTCGATAATGGAGTGAGAACCACCATCTGACTCTGTCACGTGTGTCGCTGCTCCGCAATGTGTATGGGAGCCTATAGACTCTAGGAATATGGAAATCCTCACGCTGAAGTTGAGTCTCAGGTAGCGCCGATGACATGGTGGAGCCTCTTGTGTCTGCCGCACTACACATCCCAATGACATCTCTCAGAACTGCTGCTTTCAGGAATGCCTCAACATCTAAAAAACCAGCCAGACAAATCTGCTCATGCACTACGACCGTTGCTAGGGTGGTGTGAGCCTCATGCACCAACGACCCCGGAAGTCTGTATAGGGCATCCCGATTCGTACGATACTCCTGTGCCACCGCCAGGTTGCTACCGGTTGGAGTTGCGAGTGGCACCGCCTAGGCACATGTGACCTGTACTCTTGATGCAACCTGTTGCTATAGAACGCCAGGCTCCTGTCCCATCGTAAATGTCGACCTTGATGATATGCATGTCTCAAGCACTGCAACATCTACCAGACTAGTGTGAGCCTGTTGCACACACTCCCCCAAAAATCCGGTAGATGCATCCCCATCCGTATGGGACTCTTGTGCCACCGCCGGACCGCCACCGGTCAGAGCTGCGAGTGACAACGCATAGGGACACTTTGCATACGCTCCTCTTGATGCAACCTGCTGCTAGGAAAGATTTGGATCCAGCCCGGACGTGGAAGTCAAGCTCGATGACACGCAATTTTCCACCATAAACGCCATATTGGGATCAAACTCCACGTTATGTGCTCTCACCGTATCATCTGAATCTGCCTGAGCTGACGCTCAGGCACCATGGCACGACGTAAGCGCGGATCCGGCCTCTATGGTCACAACAGGCAATGCGCGGTGAGCACACTCCTCCTCGACACGTACAGCAATGGAAGACAAGGAAGTAGAGGATGTATCAAGACGAGCACGATTACGGCGTGCAGAGTGTTGACGCTCGACGTCGCGGGGACACGTGATGGGAACGACTACATAAAGACATGTCATTTCGAGGTGGCATCATGGTAACAGAGGAGTGGAGGATCGAGAGGGTGGTGGTAGCCTTGGACTGGCCGGCAGGTGGAGCTAAATGGACCATCGCATGATAAATGAGGAGAGGACAAAGAAGATGAGATCAAGGAGGCCGATGAAAAAACTAGAAGTAGAAGCACTCTCGGTGAAGACGCGATCACAAAGCCGCTACACCATCTGCCTCTAGCCGTGGAGCTAAAAAAACATTGTCACCAAAGGTCTAGCTAGAGGATCTACCAACAATGGCACAATCGCATGCTGTGGAGGATGCATACTTGGACGAGGCTAAAGCCAAGATGGATGCTAATCGTGAGGGCGCGTCCACCAACGACCCCAACCATGACATCCATCACCACAATAGTAAAAGGCAAATGTGTAGGGCGCCTGCTCAGATGTATGCGCACTCATCTCATGCGTCGAATGATAAACAGGCGCCGAGGGAACATACTCGCGGTGGCAAACACCAAGCCACGGGAGAGGATGACACTAGGAGACATTGTCACCCCTATAGGTCACGGCATCGGGGTCAGCAAGAGTGATAAGACAGGATGCGGTGCATGACTGCAAAATCTGCCACAAATGCCCCTTAGTATGTAGTCGTGGCAAACCCGACCTGCTGCTGCTATTGTTGCTACCAAAGCTATTCGTGTTGCGGCGGTAGTAGTTGTAGAATTTTTTTCCCCTTTGTATTCTCTACTAACCCTCAGCTCCCCTTTTTTTCTTCTTGCCCTCACCCTGTTTTTGTCTCTTTCCTTCTTTGTTTTTCTACTCTTTACCCTTCAATTTTTTTTTGTTGCCTCCCCCTTTTCTCGATTGCCCCTTAGAAGTGGGACAAGTGAGAAAATCAAATAAAGGAGAGGGGAGGGGGGGTTGTCCGGCTTGTCCGGCCGGCCCTCCCTCCCGGCCAAGCTCGCTCGCTTGCTCGTACATTGTGCGAGCGAACGGGGTGGTCAACGGGAGACCGACGGAGAAGGGGGGGAGGGTCCGTCCCTCTCTTGCCGTCGGCCCTTCCGTTGGTCAGTCGACAGGGCCGACGAGGCCGAAGGGGTCGACGAGTCCCCCTGAGGGATTCCTCTAGATGTGGGGGCTTGACGGGCCCCTCCAAGAGGGCCCTTCGAGGAGGCCCCACGTGGCCCTCAAGGGGCCCTCAAGAAAAAGGGAGGGAGGGCATCGAGGATGAAGGTGGCAGTAGCAGCTGCTGCAGCTCTGGACACAGCTACTGTGATGGTGGTTGCTATTGCTGCTGTGATGGCTGTTTCCAATATGGTCGCCGCTACTATTACTACTGCTACTTGTTGCTACTGTTGCTGCTTGCTACTGCCAACGTTACTACTGATGTTGTGCATCGCAGCTGCTGTTGCTGCTTGCTGCTACCGCTTCTGTTGCTGCTGCTGTGCACAACCGGTGCTGCTGCTGTGTGCTGCTTTTGCCGCTGTTGCTGTGCACAACCGCTGCTACTGTTGCTTGTTGCTTTTTTCGCTGCTACTGCTACTGTTGCTGTGCGCCAATGCTGCTACCGCTTCTGCCATTGTTGTTGGTACCGCTGCACGGCACAATAGCTGTCACTATTGCTATTGCAGGCGCAGGCGCAATTGATGTGAATGCTGGCGCCCGCCACTCCTCCTGCTACTGCCGATGCTATTGTTGATGCAGCCGCTACTGTTGTTGTTTTGAGCGGCTGCTCTGCGGCCAGTACTCCTGCTCCGTGGCATAGTAGCTGCCATTGCTACTGCTATGTCTACTACTTCTACTACCGCTGCTACGATAGCCACTATCATTGCTTTCCGCTGCTAAGTACCCCTGTGGCGTTCACATGTAGTCACTTTGCGCTCCCTCACGCTGTTGCGGGTGTGGGACCGTGTGGTGCGTTCTCTCTGCATTCCGCCCATTGCTGCTTCTCCTACTGCTCACATGCCCCTCCTATGCTCTGAAACCATGTTGGAAGTTGATTAGGGCATGCAGGCCAATGCCATCACCGACAAGAGCTCTATGTGTGAATTTAGTGCAAAACGACAAGAATCTGGCAAAGTCTGGAACGCATAACCTGAAAGAACAAGGAGAAAGTAAAAATGAGCCCCTAGCGGGCTTATGTAGGGGCGCCGACAGCCACCCGCACCGGGCCCCGTCACCCTCGCTGAACCCAAAAGAGTCAGCGGGGAGAACACACGGCATACACCATGAGAACACCAAAGGTGGTCTCCTCGAGGTACCAGAACAGCTCTTCGAGTGCCCGGGTCTTGACCAACGAGAAACTACGATATCAGTAAGTTATCTTATAATGACAAAGTTTGTGATGTGCACCTTGCGCAGGAGCAAATCCCTTATGTGGAGACCACGGGCCCAAAGGAGAGGAATGCAAATTTGATTTTTGGATATGGCTGATCCAAAGTAGCCAAAATGAACAAGACGTGTTAACAGAGGGCACACAGTCTGTCGTACATAGGACTTAATCCAAGAATTTGTGTGTAAGTTCTTCAAGGAGTAGTCGTGGAGGAGGAATGTGTAGGATTGAGGTAATGAGATAAACAATCAGCAACGATAAATGAATGGGAGTTCTTAGCGGCCTAGTAAAGGGTGAGAGACAAAGAATTGGGTCTTCTTTTGAAGATATTGCATAAAAGGAGATGTTTTCTCCCATTGCAATTAACCTTCTGCAAGGAAGAAACATCCACAATTTTCAGCCTGGCCAGTAATGAGTTGTGAATTTCTTACTCCCCCAAGGCCAACGCCTTAGGGTGTCCAAGCGGCAGCCAGAGAATAAAGTTGTAGGCATGTCAAGATATGTGCTTGTAAGGCATTGAATGAGAGGAAGTTGAGGGTGTTCATGTTTTAGAGGTGAGAAGGGTTGGGAGGGTAGATGTAGGAACAAAGGGAAAGCTTGGAGTTTAAGTAGGATTGTGTTACAAATTCTTATGTCGGGCTTGAGAATAGGTGCCTTGAGGGAGAAGTCTACGTAAAAAATCTTGATGATGGAATTGCATGTGTGGTTGAGGTCCATGGTGCGGTGGAGTACATGACCCAAGGTTCATATTGCTTATAATGGGCATGATAAGGGGGAGGGGGAACGTTTTGGGCATGGCAACCTAGTAGAATGAGGTAGGTTTTCTAGTATTTGGTACGTAGTCCACTCTCTCGGGTTGTAGTACGCACAAGATGGAAAGAGAGGAATGCATTTTAGGTGGATGTGAGGATTGGGATAAGAACGTCCGTGCAACCAATGAATGATAACAAGAAAATTCTTTGGCACCCCCAGATCATCTATGTTACGTCCTTGGTGTAAACAAGTCCCCTAAACAAGTCCCTATGATTTGTGCATGGGAATTTCTATCCTCAAACTCATGGCCCACCAATTGAGCGCCACCAAGTCTCCACACCAATTGGTCCAAGGAATTTTGGCCAACTATCCCACCCCCCGGCATCCCCTTCCAGCAGGTTTTGACATGTTCGACTACTTTCTAAGTGTCAGCATAACAATCACAAACCACATGGATATTTTGATACTATTCAGTTAAGGAGCATCTTGATGTTCTCAATGTCTCCAACTTCTTGAAGAGCTTCTCAAAGTAGCCTCTGACTGTTATGTAGGGTGGAAGCTAGGTGGTTGAGAGGTGTAATATCTAAAGAAGAAGATGGTTTGGGAAAACATGATATGAACTCAGAATTAGAAACAAATGTTATGGGTGCATATCAAATCCATAGATCCGTGCATCTTACTCCCAATTCTCGGATCTCGGATCCATCCGTTGACCTGGGTCTTCCCTTTAGATCTGATCCAAGGAACCACAGATCCTCAGCTTGGGGGGAGGGGGGCTTTTAGTCTCGACAGGTCTCATTCGAGCCATGCAGAGGACCAAAGTTTGGATGTTTGAGGCGTTGAACCTGGACAAATCGCACATTTGTGCATCAATTAGTGGAAATGTATTCGCCGCCGCATCTAGAATGCAGGAGTGGCGCCAAAAATGAAGCAATGCTGAGTGACTTGTTATGTTTTGCGTGGATGCGCCGTCCACACCGGCTGCCAAATGTCAAAAGTGGTAAAGCATACATGTATTCTGAGGAGTACTTTGCTCATGCAGCTGATGGATGGCTGGCAGCATCCGGAGGTGGCACAACTTCCGAGAGCATCATGCCCCTTATCCCTTCTGTGTGATTTGTTCTTACGATGGACATTGTTCAAAGTTTTGGGACATTTTTTTGACAGGAATGTTTTCCCAACCGCAATTACCATGCTTCTCCCTTCGTACACTCCCGTATAATGCATTAATAATTATCTCCATGGGCATGAATTTTACCATCTTTACTCCATAGTGCCAACAAACGGACATTAGGGGTCTTCGCACACCGACTCTTGTGAGTGTCATTCGAGGTCTTTTCTCGCAACTCTCACTGTTATGGGGCTCCTCCCCAGTGCCTCTGTGCAAGCCTCTCCTGACCACTTCTGTCTTAACACCATGACTGACGATGGTGCTGTCGCCGAGTCTGGAAACACTCAGCCCTTGGTTTCAGACGACGAGGACAATAGCGACAATGAGACGGAAAGAGAGAAGCACAAGGAGCTGAATGAAACAAGCATACCATCAGTGGTTTGGAAAGATTTGAAGAAGACCGGCACCAAGGAAGACCCACGGACCCAGTGCGACCACTGTCCCAAGAACTACTCCCTCAAGCAGACTGTACAAGCAATATGTAAAACAAAATGCACAACTAGAATCCCACAATCTACAAGCGGCTGAAGGAGGAGTCCGCAACACAAGCGCTCAAGGTGGAGACGTCTCAGGTGGTGCCCGTACAAGTGGAAGTAGAGGGTACAGAGGTGTCAACGCAAACAACACCATCATTGTGTGTGGTTTAGCGGCTATTGGGTTTCTCTTCAATAAGAAGTGTTTCTAGACGTGTGTCTGGAAACATGTCATTGACATGAATTTCAGTTCCTGAGCATGGAGTTGTACTGGTTGCTCCAAGTGCACGCAAATCAAGCGGTGTTGATGCCGAGATGTAAGATCATCTCGTGCCAGATTGTCCTTCTTACAGCCGCATTTCGCACAACAATGCAGAGGCATCTGTCTGAGGTAAAATCTGCTGTCTCTTTCACCACAGATGGGTGGAAGGGCAATAACAAGATGAAGTACGTAGGTGTCACGACACACTGGGTGGAGGACTGGAAGATCATGGTAGTTGTACTGTCTTTCCTAGTTGTGCGTGAAAATCCTACTACTGTGAGGATGTTGGAGGTCTTCTATACGGCTTTGAAATCTTGGGGCTTGTGGGAAAACATCTTGTGTTTGGTGGTGGACAACAAGAGCACCAATGATGCAATAATAGACAATTTCATCGTACCAACTGCTGACTATTCTTTTGAGAAGGCCGGGGATATCAGATGCCTTGGCCACATCATGAATCTTGCCATCAATAATCTCATGAACCTCGATGATGTTGCTGAAGTCATCGCATCTGCACGTAACATCGCAGTGTTTGTTTCACGATCCATACCACATGAGCAGCCACTCGGCATCCGCGCTGCTACTGAAGGACTCACTCACCAGTCGCTGCACCTCGACATGGAGAGAAGATGGAACTTGAATTTGGACATGATGCAACGCGTGCTACACCTGGCGCCTGTTCTCCCTAGTTGGCTTGATGGCTATGGACAGGATGGCAAAGACCTAAAACTGACATCTGATCGGCGGAATCTGATTGCCCTCATGACCCTTGTTGTGATGCCCTTCAAGGCTTACACTGACAAATTCAGTGGAAGCAAGTGCCCTACCCTCAACCTTGTCATTCCTTTTTTTTAGTCCATGTTTGACAAGCTGTCAGGCTAGCAGATCAAGGCACAAGCAACAGTGGAAAAAAGCAGAAGGAGAGGAGTGATAGGCAAGCTCGATGCCAAGGAGAAGCTTCTGACACAGTTGCTACCAGGGTTTGGGAATGCTCTGGCAAGGCTTGAGAAGTGCGAGAAACTGTTGAATAACAAGAATGTGTTGGCAATAGCCATAGACCCTCGCTTTAGGCTGAAACACTATGGTAAAACCCACGGTCTCACGGACATCCAGTGAGAAGCAGCTCTACAAGTGAAGTTGCTGCATGTTATGAGTATGTAGAGGAAGAGCGCGAAGAAGCAGCATCTATAATAGAAGCAGCTAAAGCATCAGAACAGAAATAGAAAGAGGCAAGATTGAATGACAGCCAGAGCTCTGCCTGACACAATTCAGCATCTACATCTGTCTGTCAATTGCGCCAGAGAGAAAAGGTCGAGGCTCTATTGGAGAAAGCGCTGGAGGACCCCATGGAAGATATGTTCAAGATGACGGCTCTACCACCAACATCAGAAGTACAACTGAGCAGCCTGGAGGAGGAAGTGGACAAGTGGAGGAAAGTGGAGAAGTAGCATCCCAAGACAAACACCCTGAAGCATTACCAAAAATTGCACAGCTAGTGACCAACCTTCTCCCTCCTTGGCATGGACATGTTCTGTATGCGTGGCACTTTTCCTCCTTCTCAACGACTGTTTTCCTTGGGTACGCACGTCAACACAGACTTCTGGCACTCATTGGCACATTTGCCAGTGGAGAACCTAATGACCATGAAGATTTGGATCAATGAGCCAATGTTGCGAGA
>SZWC01026607.1:0-25936 GCA_023375785.1 Penium margaritaceum
ATAGATATATATATAGATATAGATATAGATATAGATATAGATATAGATATAGATATAGATATAGATATAGATATAGATATAGATATAGATATAGATATAGATATAGATATAGATATAGATATATGACACCGTACAAAGCGTGGTTCGGCAAGAAGCTAAGCATATGTCATCTTGGCGTGTTTGGCAGCTTGGCACGCATGCACAAAGGAGAAGCGGGAGAAGTGGGATGCAAAGAGCGTACAGATACTGATGATTGGCTATGACGTGGCAAGCAAGGCCTATCGCCTGTACGAGAGGGATACAAGTCACGTCATCCTCTTTAGGGATGTCGTCTTCAACAAGAGCAACGTCATCAGGACCAACATTATCTGCGAATAAGCAGCAGAACGAGCAGTAGACAAGTAGTAGGAGTTGACACTCTCCTTGACCTTGACTCTCTTGACCCTTCCTCTACTGTGATAGTAGGATATCTACTCTACTCTTCCATGTCTTATGCCACAGAAAAAACAGCCTCATTTGCAAAAGAAGAGGAAGGAGATGCACCACCACCAATAGGAGAAATTGTGCCAACAGCACCGCGCCTGCCGCCCGCTAACGCTCCAGCACCAGGTCGTAGATATCCTCTCAGGATGCACTGCAAGCCTGGTGTGTGGGGCCACTTTTACAACAGAAACCAGAATAGATGAACGTCGCAGTTGCAGCAGACTTAGATGAGCCGATGTCATACAAAGAGGTCATGGCTGCACCAGATGCAGCACATTGGGCGCAAGCTGTGCAAGAGGAGATAGTATCACAGCTGGACAACAGAACGTGGGAACTGATGGAGCATCCACCTTGACGCAAGGTGATCAAGTACATGTGGGTGTTCAAGAATAAGTGGGGACCAGAAGGCAATCTGGAAAACTACAAGGCAAGATTGGTTGCCAAGGGCTACTCACAACAAAAGGGCATCGACTACACAGAAACCATTGCCCCTATTTTAGAGTTTGCCTCTGTGTGCATGCTCCTCTCTCATGCAACATCAGGACTTCGAGATTCCCCACATGGATGTCAAGACGACATTCTTCAACGGTGACTTGGAGTTGGAAATCTACATGGAGCACCCGGAGGGGTTCGTCATGGATGGCCAGGAGTACATGATTTGCAAGCTGCAGAATTCACTTTACGACCTCAAGCAAGCCTTACGTGCTTAGAACCAGATGTTGGATGTGACACTGAAGTGCATGGGGTTCAAGCGCAGTAAATGTGACTATAGCCTCTATCACTGGTAGCATGGGCATGAGACCTTCATGATCATTGTCTATGTGGATAACATGCTCCTCCTTTTCAATAGCATGTCTGCACTGTAAGAGTTCAAGGAGGCCATGTAGGAACGCTTCCAGATGTCTGATCTCGGGGAGGTGTCATACTTCCTCGACATCCATATCATGCGTGACCGCAATTTGCGCTCTCTCTTGCTCCAGCAGAGTCCCTATGTCAATGATGTCTTGCAACGGTTTGACATGGCGGAGGCCAAACCCATCGGTACGCCGTTGGAGATACGCAAGTATCTTGTGAGCTTCGGTGGAGAAGTGGTAGGAGTTCCAGAGCGCCATCGGCAGTCTCATGTACCTGAATTGAGCACAAGAAGGCAGTGAAGGGGATCTTCCATTACCTTGCTGGAACCATCAACATCGGCATCACCTACAACGGCAACGATAATAGCATCATCGACTACACAGACGTAGATTGGCTTCAAACCCAGAGGACCGCAAGTCTCTCGACATGTGCTCCCCATGAATTTTGGGGCCATCACCTAGTGCAGCAAGCTGTAGGTGGTCGTGGCCGCCTCAAGCACAGAAGCTGAGTACGTCTCCTCCGGTTTGGATTGAAGGAAGCAGTTTGGCTTCAGCGTCTCATGGCGGAGATGAGAGAGAGTGCAGCAGCTCCAGTTTCCAGTCCACAAGAGCAAGTTCCAGGAAACTACACAATGCATGCTACGATTGTTGATCCCACTTCACCATTAGAAAGTTCACGTTGCAATTTGTCTGCAGTCCAAGTCTCAGGCCGATCCAACGGTCGGATTGGGGTCATGGACCGCCGATGTCTTAGTGACCATGGGTGACGGCTCCATGCCTTAGCCTAAGAAAAGAAAAAGGCAAGAGGTCCAGATTCAAGACCTGATGAGAAAACTATCCAAGAAGGTCCTTGGTCTTATGATTTCCTTGTAAGAGTGTGCTGACTAGGATAAAAGTACCTCTCCTTACTTTTTAGGTGAGGTGAGATCCTTGTGTGCTAGCCATGGACACATGGCGACTCTCTATGGGATTGTGAGTTATGTGACCACTAGGAGTGAGCCATGAGAGCATTCTTTAGCTCTCTAGGTTGTGTGTGATTGGTGAGCCTGATTGCTGGGCTAATATTCTCTCTTTTGTGATATTTTGGACTCTAGTGTGTGTGCCTTAGCCTCCATGGCTAAATGGTGTGGTTTGTGAGAGGGCTAACTTGCCCAAGCTTTAGCTCTATATGTACTCCGTCATTTTGAGTGATTCGACAACCATTCTTTAACACAACGGATGCCCTTTCAGTCCCACATGATCGCTGCTCCAAGGCTCCTTCCCTCATCTAGATCCAACATTTGGTATAAAAGCCAAGTTTTGCCGGTTTTAGCCAGCACAGGCCGTCACTATAAGAGTGACGGATTAGGGTCAAACCTTGACCAAACTTGACGATCAACCAGTGGGTTGTTAAGTTCCCAAGACAAGCGTTTCAACGAGTCCAAGGTGGCAAAGATCCAACTGTCCGATTAAGAGTTATACTCAAAACGAGGTTGGCCAGGGCTACACTCTTCTCTATGAGTAAGACTGTCGCATTGTAATGACGATACCTCTCTCGTTTTTTGTCAAATTTAAAACATTGCACATGCGAATTGTATCATTTTTCCTAAGCTTTGCATTGGTGCAAAATGATTTGCATTCCATTGATTCGTTTAGGAGCAATGCCGTTTACAAGCAGGCTGATATGAGTTGGAGTAGGAGCAGAAGCATACCCTGTTTTAAAGAGGGCATATCTTTCAGAATCCCCTGTTGATGACCCTGTTTATGGGTCGATCCAAAATTTTTTGAGCTGAATTTTCCGGTGAATGGATCCAATTTTTCAAAATTCCAAGTCTTCTGGCATCTACAGTCCATTTTCTTCAAGACAGATTTCTGGCAAAAGCAGTAGCAGAAGCAGGGGTAGCGCCGCCACCCAAGGGCAGCGCTAAGCATCACCAAGGCTCAAAATAATAGCAGCAGCCATTGTGACAGCAGCCCAGCCTTTGGAGAGGCTCGAGGGACGTGCAAACTTCATATTTTGGAAGATCCGTACCCGCCTCCTTTTGGAAGAGAGGGGCTTGTGGGGGGTGGTGAGCGGCGACAAGTCAGCTCTAGATCCGCAAGCAATCGGCATCACCACAGCACAGGTGGTGGCGGGTAGTGGTGGTGGCGGCCACAGAAGGGTGCAGCCGGTGCAGGTTCATCTACAACTACACCAGTGGCGTATGAGGAGTAGAAGAAGAAGGACACGCAGGCGTACAGGTTGCTTTTCGACACCATCTTGAACCCGCATCTTCAGTATGTGAGTGACAAGGCTACAGTAAAGGAGGGGTGGGACACATTGTGCAAGACGTTTGAGAGCAAGGATCCTTCATTCCTCATGCTTTTGGAGGAGAAAATGATGGCACTGAAAATACAGGGTGGTGAAGGGATGGAGGCGTACCTGTGATGAAGCAAAGGAGCTGGTGAAGTAGCTGAGAGCGGCAGGCGACCTTGTGGAAGAGACGCGCTTCATCCTGCTCTTGTTAAGGGGAATCCCATCCAGCTACAACACGGTGTGAGAAACATTGGAGTGCCAGCCAAATCTCGACTTTGACTTCACTACACACACCTGGTGCAGCTGGAATTACATCGTTATGTAGCAAAGCGCAATGGCGGCGACAGCAGTGAAGCAGCTTTTGTGGCCACGAGCTCATACAACCAGTAGCATCGGCAGTGGTCTGGGCAGCAAAAAGGCAAGAAAAAGGGCAAATACCACTACTGCCTGAGAGAGGGACACCATGAAAAGGAGTATTTCAAGCTCAAAAGGGACCAGAAGGAGTAGTGGCAGCAGCAAAAGTAGCAGTCTCCACAATAGCAGCAGCAGCAGTCACAACAGCGTCAACAACAGCAGCAGATTCAGACCGGCGTGCTTGACTTTGGCAACATGAACATGGCCAAGGAGGTGTGCGACCGCCTCTTCATGGCAAAGTCAGATATGTCGCATATCGAGAAGGCAGATCTGGCGTGGTACAAAGACTCAGGATGCACCAACACCCTCACGCACCACAAGGAGTGGTTACGCAGCTGCTCTCCATTCCCCCTTGACCGATTGCTTTGAGTGATGATCAGGTGGTGTATGCTCAGGGGATTGGAATTGTGGAGATGTGGTTGGAGAACCCTCGTGGCATTGAAGTGGGAGTGTTCAATGGCGTGCTGTATGGACCTGATGCTGCAATCAACCTCCTCTCAGTCTCCTCTCTAACCAACACATGACTGCACGTCATCTTCAACGACGACTATGGCTACATCCTCCACAAGGAAATTGGAGAGGAGTTGGCCATGTTGGTGAAGGAGGGCGACATGTACTGCCTGTTGGGAGCGACCAAGGTTCCACGTGAGCACAGTCTTGTAGCAGTGGTGTAGGCGACAGATGGTGAGATTTGGCATGCACGCTACAACCACATGGCCATGCGTGCTTTACAGTAGTTTCACGCAAGTAGTTGGTACGCGACCTGCCTACCATCTCCAACTTTGAGCAGCAGTTGTGCATCAGCTGCTTGGAGGGGAAGAAGCACCATGAGGAATTCTCTGGAGTAGGAGAACGTGCAAAGGAGGTGCTAGAGCTGGTCCGCATAGACTTGTGTGGACCGATGCAGACCTAGAGCTTAAGAGGCTCTAGGTACTTCATAACGTTTATTGATGATTTCAACTGTTACACTGCTATTCACTTCTTTGCTTCCAAGGACCACTGCTTTGACAGGTTCAAGGAGTTCAAGGCAATGGTGAAGATCCAGACCGACAAGAAGATGAAGGCGGTGCACAGCGAACGTGGCACGGAATACCTGAGCAAGGACTTCCAGGACTGCCTCGCAGCAACTGGCATCAAGGCACAGCGTACTACGCCATACTCACCGCAGCAGAACGGTTTAGCAGAATGCGGCAACCGCATCATCGTTGAGTCAGCACACTCCATGCTGCATGCGGCTCAACTGACCTACAACTTCGGGGCCAAAGCCGAGAGCATTGCAGTCTACATCAAGAACCACAGTCCAACTAAGGCATAGAAGCAGATGATGTCGTACGAGGTTTGGTTCCGCAAGAAGCCAAGTGTGGGTTATCTTCGTGCGTTTGGCAGCTTGGCACACATGCACATTCTGAAGGAGAAGCGGCAGAAGTGGGACCCGAAGAGCACCCATATGCTGATGAACAGCTATGACATGGCAAGTAAGGCCTATTGCCTGTACGAGAGGGATATAGGACACATCATCATCATCGACACCAACATCATCTGCGTGGAGGCTTAAAACCAGCAGCTGACGAAGCAGTAGGAGCAGATACTCTCCTTTACCCTGTCTCTCCTAACCCTTCCTCTACTGTCAAAGTGGGAGAACCACTCTACTGTCCCATGTGTGATGTACCAGATACAGCGGCCTCATCGGCGGAAGCAAAGGAAGGAGATACAGCACCACCAGTAGTAGCAGTTGTGCCAGTAACACCACGCCAGCCACCCGCTAACGCTTCAGTACCAGGCCGCATGCACCCTCTCAGGGAGGCTGGTCGCCAAGGGTTACTCGCAGCAGGAGGGAATCGACCACACAGAAACCTTTGTCCCTATTGTAAAGCTTGTCTTTGTGTGCACGCTCCTCTCTTATGCAGCAGCTGAGGACTTCGAGATTCACCACATCGATGTCAAGACGGCATTCTTGAATGGTGACTTGGAGGAGGAAAACTAGATGGAGCACGTGATGTACAAGCTGCTCAAGTCGATGTACGGCCTCAAGAAAGCATTGCATGCTTGGAACCAGAATTTGGATGCTACGCTGCAATGCGTGGGCTTCAAGCGCACTGAGTGTGACTATAGTGTCTATCGATGGCAACATGGACATGAGATCCTCATGATCATTGTCTATGTGGATGACATGCTCTTATTTTCCAACAGCATATCTACACTCGAGAGGTTCAAGGAGGCCATGAAGGAGCACTTCCAGATGTCTGATCTCGGGGAGGTATCATACTTCCTCGTCATCCAGATCATGCGTGACTGCAAAATCACGCTCTCTCTCGCTGCACAAGAGTCGCTACATCAAGGACGTCTTGCAGTAGTTTGGCATGGAAGAGGCCAAACCCCATTGCAGATGGGGTAGTATCTTGTGAGATTTAGTGGGGAAGTAGGTGCAATTGAGCCACTTAGGTAATAGACTGCCATCGGCAGTCTCATGTACCTGATGGTGGAAACTAGGCCGGACCTTGCACAGGTTGTGAGCGCTATGAGCCAACACATGGCAGATCCTGGAACCAAGTTCCAGAAGGCAGTAAAGCGGATCTTCTGCTACCTTGCCGGAACCATCAGCATTGACATCACCTACAACAGCAACAACAACATCATCATGGGCTACACAAATGCAGATTGGGATTCAAATCCTGAGGACCGCAAGTCAATCTCTAGACGCGTATTCCTCATGAATGGTGGGGCCATCAGCTGTTTCAGCAAGCAGCCGGTGGTCGTGGCCATCTCAAACATGGAAGCTAAGTACGTCTCTCTCAGCTTTGGAGCCAAGGAAGCAGTTCGGCTTCAGCGTCTCATGGCGGATCTGAGTGGGAGTGCAGCAGTTCCAATTCTCATTAGCGTCGACAACTAGAACGCAATCGCACTTGCCAAGAAACCCAAGCTCCAAGCTCGCACCAAACACATCGACATCCCCTATCATTTCATCAGGCACATGGTGCAAGAGGGTGCTATTAAGCTGGACTTCACTCCAACTAGTAAGCAGGTCGCTGATTTTTGCACCAAGCCATTGACCCGTGAGACGCAGTAGTTCTGCATGAAGGCATGTGGACTCAGCCCACTTTGATTATGGCAAAGAGGGAGATTGTTGGACGTAGGGCCATCCGACTCAGTTTCAAATCCATATGAGCAAGTTCCAGAAAACTACCAGATGTCTGCTCCAATTGGCGATCTGATTTCATCATTAGAAACATCAGGTGGCAATTTGTCTACGATCTAAGTTTCAGGCCGATCCAACGGTCGAATAGAGAGATATGAATTTTTGAAGTTTCCAAGGTCATGGACCGCCGATATCTGGGTGACCATTGGTGATGGCTCCATGCCTTAGCCTGAGAAAAGAAACAGGCAAGAGGTCCAGGCTCAAGACATGATGGGAGAAATATCCAAAAAGGTCTTTGGTATTAGGATTGCCTTGTCAAACTGTGCTAACTAGGATAAAAGTACCTCTCCTTACTTTTTAGGTGAGTTGAGATCCTTCTGTGCTAGCCATGGACACATGGCAATTCTCCATGGGATTATGGGTTATGTGACCACTAGAAGTGAGCCATGAGAGCATTCTTTAGCTCTCTAGGTTGTGTGTGACTGGTCAGCGTGATTTCTCGGCTGATTTCCTCTCTTGTGTGAGATTGTGGACTATAGTATGTCAGCCTAAGCCTCCGTGGCTATGTGGCATGGCTTGTGAGAGGGCTGACTTGCCCAAGCTCTAGCTGGATATGTACTCCATCATTTTGAGTAATTCAACAACCGTTATCCAGCACAACTGATGCCCTTTCAGTCCCACACGGTCGGTGCTCCAAGGCTCCCCCTCTCCTCTAGATCCAATATCACTACATCAGATATATGGTTTAGGAGGGTGCTATCAAGTTGGAGTTTTCTCCAACCAGCAAGCAAGTCGCTGATTTTTCTACCAAGCCAGCGACCCATGAGAAGCAGCAGTTTTACATGAAGGCATGTGGAATCAGCCCACTCTGACTACGCTAAAGTGGGATATTGTTGGGAAAACAGCCATCCGGCTCAGTTTTAGGTCCATAGGGAAACTACGAGATGCATGCTCCGATTGTCAATTTGACTTCACCATTGGAAAGATGAGGTGGCAAATTGTCTATGGTCCATGTTTTAGGCCGATCATGCAGTCGGATTCGGAGATATGAATTTGAAGTTTTTGGGGTCATGAACCGCTGATGTGTGGGTGACCATGGGTGACGGCTCCATGCCTTAGCCTGAGAAAAGAAAAAGGCAAGAGGTCAAGGTGCAAGACCCGATGGGAGAAATATCCAAAAAGGTCCTTGGTATTAGGATTGCCTTGTCAAGGTACCTCTCCGTAATTTTTCGGTGAGGTGAGATTCTTGTGTGCTAGCCATGGACACATGGCGATTCTCCATAAGATAGTGGGTTATGTGACCACTAGGAGTGAGCCATGAGAGCATTCGCCAGCTCTCTAGGTCGTGTGTGACCGGTCAACCTGATTGTTAGGCTAATTTCCTCTCTTGTGTGAGATTTTGGACTCTAGTGTGTGAGCCTTAGCCTCCATGGCTAAGTGGTCTGGCTTGTGAGAGGGCTGACTTGCATAAGGTCTAGCTCTATATGTACTCCATTATTTTGAGTGACTCAACAACCATTTATTAGCGCAACTGATGCTTTTTCAGTCCCACATACTCGCTGCTCCAAGACTCCCTCTCTCCTCCAGATCCAACAAGGGAGAGTGTCTGCTCCCACTGCTTCGTCCACTGCTGGTTTTGTTGCCTCTCCGCACATGATTTTGGTGCCGATGACGTTCTTTTCATTGAAGATGACATCCCTAGAGATGATGACGTGGCCGGAATCCCTCTCGTAGAGGCAATAGGCCTTGCTTGTCATGTCATAGTCATTCATCAGCATCTGCGCGCTCTTCGCGTCTCACTTCTCCCGCTTCTCCTTTGGCATGTGCATGTGTACCAAGCTTCCAAACGCACAAAGATGACCTGGACTCAGCTTCTTGTCAAACCACTTCGTATGGCGTCATCTGCTCCAGGATCTTTGTTGGACTCCGATTCTTGATGTAGAATACAATGCTCATGGCTTCAGCCCAGAAGTCGTAAGTCAACCGAGCCGCATGTAGTATGGAGTGAATCGACTCCAAGATGGTACAGTTGGCGCATTCTGCTACACCATTTTGATGCAGCGAGTGTGGCGCAGTGCGCTGCGCCTTGATGCTAGCTCCTGCAAGGGTCTGTATACAATAGTGTAACGGCTGAAATTATCAATGAAGGTAAGAAAATTCTTAGAGCCTCCAAAGCTCTTGATCTGTATCATGCCACACAAGTCTGTGTGGACCAGATCTAGCAACCTGCATGTTCTCTTACTCAAGAGAAATCCTCGCAATACTGCCTCGCCTCCAAACAGCCGTGCATAACTTTTGCTCAAAGTTGGAGATAGTGGGTAAGTCATGTATTATCTGTGAAGCTGCTACAAGGCGCGTATGGCAATGTGACCATAGCGGGCATGCCAGATCTCACCATTCTATGCTTGGACCACTACTGCACGACTCTGCTCACATGGGATCTTAGTTACTCCGAGCAGGTGGTACATGTCGCCCTCCTTCACCGACCTGGTCAACTCCTCTCCAGTATCCTTGTTGAGGATATAGCCATAGTCATCGTCAAAGGCGACGCGCAGTCCTATGTTGGTGAGAGAGGAGACTGAGCGAAGATTGAATGCAGCATCAGGTACATAGAGCATGCCACGTAATACTCCCACTTCAATGCCACACGGGGTTTTCAACCTCATTTTCACAATCCGAATCTCCTCAGCATACACCATCCGATCATCACCTAAAGCAATCGATTGGGGGGGAATGGAGAGCAGTTGAGTTAACCACTCCGTATGGTGCGTTAGGCTCTTGGTGCTTCCTGAGTCTATGTACCACGCCAGATCTGCGTTCTCCATCTGTGACATGTCTGATTACACCATGAAGAGGCGGTTGCGCACATCCTTGGCCACGTTCATGTTGCCAAAGTGACGCACGCTGGTCTGGTTCTACAGCTTCTGCTGACGCTGCTGTGACTGTTGCTGCTGCTGCTATTGTCAAGCTGCTGCTTTTGCTGCTGCTGTTGCTGGTCCTTCTAGTCCCTCTTGAATTGGAAGCGCTCTTTTTCCTAGTGCCCCTCTTCCTGGCAGTAGCGGCACTTGCCCTTTTTCTTGCCTCTCTGCTACCCACACTACTGCTGCCGCCATTGCGCTTTCCTACATTATGACGCAATTCCACCTGTACCAGGTGTGTATAGATGAACTCGAGGTCGAGAGTTGGCCGGCAATCCAACGTCTCTCGCACCGTGTCGTAGCTGGTTGAGAGTCCCCTTAGTAAGAGGAGGTTGAAGCACGTTACTTCCACAGGATTCCCGGCCACTCTCAACTGCTTTGCCAACTCCTTTGTCCTGTCCAGGTACGTCTCCATCCCTTCACCGCCCCGCATTTTCAGCACCATCATCTTCTTGTAAAAACGTACGAGGAATGTAAGATCCTTGCTCGCATATTGTTTGCACAACATGTTCCATCCCTCTTTTGCATTAGCGTTGTCACTCACGTACTACAAATGCTGGTTTGAGATGGTGTTGAAAAGCAATCTGTAGGCGTGATTGTCCTTCTTTCACTCCTCATATGCCACTAGTGTACTTGCAGATCAAATTGCACCAGCTATATCCTTCTGCGACGACATCCCTTTTGGATCTGGAGGAGAGAGGGAGCCTTTGCGCAGCGAGCCTGTGGGGCTGAAAGACCATCAGTTGTGCTGAAGAAGGGTTGTTGAATCCCTCAAAATGGAGTGCATATAGAGCTAGGCATTGGGCAAGTCAGCCGTCTCACAAGCCACACCACTTAGTCATGGAGACTAAGGCTCACACACTAGAGACCACAATCTCACACAAGGGAGAACATCAGCCTAGCAATCAGGCTGACCAGTCACACACAACCGAGAGAACTAGAAAATGCTCTCATGGCTCACTCCTAGTCGTCACATAACCCACAATCCCATGGAAAATCGCCATGTGTCCATGGCTAGTACACATTGATCTCACCTCCCCTAAAAGGTAAGGAGAGGTACTTTTATCCTAGTCAGCACACTCTGACAAGGCAATCCTAAGACCAAGGACCTTTTTGGATATTGCTCCCATCAGGTCTTTAGCCTAGACCTCTTGCATTTTTCTTTTCTCACGCTAAGGCATGGAGCCATCATCCATCGTCACCCATACATGGGCAGTCCATGACCCCAACAACCTCGAAAATTCATATCTCCCAATCCGATCGTTGGATCGGCGTGAAACCTAAACCGTAGACAACTGGCCACATGATCTTTCCAATGGTGAAGTCGGATTGACGATCGAGGCAGTCATCTGTTAGTTTTCTGGAACTTGCTCCTATAGACCTGAAATGGAGCCAGATGGTCCCATGTCCAACAATCTCCCACTTTACCACAGTCAGAGTGGGCTGAGTCCACATGCCTTCATGCAGAACTACTGCTTCTCACGGGTCAGTGGCTTGGTGAAATAAGTGACCTGCTTGCTGGTTGGAGTGAACTCCAGCTTGATAGCACCCTCTTGCACCATGTGCCTGATTAAGTGATAGGTGATGTCGATGTGTTTGGTGCGAGCATGGTGCTCGGGGTTCTTGGCGAGCGTGATTGTACTCTGGTTGTGGACGCGCATGGGAACTGGGAATGCTGCACTCCCACTCATCTCCTCAATGAGACACTGAAGCCAAATTGCTTCCTTGGCTCCAAAGCTGAGAGAGACGTACTCAGAAACTGTGCTTGAGGTGGCCATGACCACCTGTTGCTTCCTGCACCAGCTGATGGCCCCGCCATTCATTAGGAACACATTCCAGAGATGGACTGGCATTCCTCAGGGTTTGAAGTCCAATGTATGTCTGTGTAGCCGATGATGCTATTGTTGTTTTCGTTGTAGGTGATACCGATGTTGATGATTCCGAAAAGGTAGCGGAATATCCGCTTCACTGTCTTTTGGTGCGCAGGTATGGGATCAGCCATGTGTTGGCTCAAAGTGCTCACAGCTCGTGCGAGGTCCGGCCTGGTTGCCACCATCAGGTACATGAGACTGCTGATGGCACTCGGGTACTTCTGCCGCTCAGCTGCATCTGCTTGTCCACAAACGCTCACAAGATATTGCTACGTCTCACGGTGTGCCGATGAGTTTGGCCTCTGCCATGCCGAACTGCTGGAAGACCTCCTTGATATAGCGACTCTGCTCCAAAGAGAGAGAGCATGATTTTTGGTCACACGTCATCTGGATGCCGAGGAAGTATGATGCCTCCCCGAGATCAGACATCTGGAAGCGCTCCTTCATGGCCTTCTTGAACTCCTGTAGTGCAGACATACTATTGGAAAGGAGGAGCATGTCTTCCACATAAACAATGATGATGAGGATCTCATGCCCATGCTGCCAGGGATAGACGATATAGTCACACTCGCTCCGCTCAAACTCCATGCACTGCAACGCCGCATCCAACTGCTGGTTCCAAGCACGCGACGCTTGCTTGAGGCAGTACGACTTCTACAACTTCCGAATGAGGTGCTCCTGGCCATCCATGACGAACCCCTTTGGCTACTCCATGTAGATCTCCTCCTCCAAGTGACCATTCAAGAATGCCGTCTTGACATCCATGTGGTGAACCCGGAAGTCCTCAGCTGCTCCATACAAGAGGAGCGTGCGCACAGAGGCAAACTTTGCAGTAGGGGCAAAGGTTTATGTGTAGTCAATGCCCTTCTACTGCAAGTAGCCCTTGGCGACCAGCCTTGCCTTGTACTTTTCCAGGTTGCCATCTGCTCCCCGTTTCTTCTTGAACACCCACTTGCACTTGATCACCTTGCATCCAGATGGACGCTCAGTCAGCTCCCACGTGTCATTGTTGAGCTACGTCTGTATCGCCTACTGCACAGCTTGTGCCCAATCTACTGCATCTGGTGCAGCCATGGCCTCATTGTATGATGTTGGCTCATGTGAATCTGCTGCAACTGCAACATTCATCCGTGTTGGTTTCTACAGCATTTAGAAATGGCTGCGCTCACCAGGCTTGTAGCGCACCCAGAGAGGGTACCTACGACCTGGTGTTGGTGCGTTAGCGGGCTGCTTGCGTGGTACTACTGGCACAACTGCTGCTGCTGGTGGTGCTGCATATCCTTTCTCTGTTTCCGCCAATGAGGCCGCTGTATCTGCTCCATTAGACATGGGAGAGTAAACTGGTTCTCCCACTGTCATAGCAGAGGAAAGGTTAAAAGAGACGGGATCAGGGAGAGTGTCTTCTCCCACTACTTCGTCAGCTGCTAGTTCTGTTGCCTCTTTGCAGATGATGTTCTTGCTGATGATGTTGATTTCATTGAAAATGACATCATTGGAGATGATGACGTGGCCTAGATCTCTCTCGTAGGGGCGATAGGCGTTACTTGCCATGTCATAGCCAATTATCACCATCTACGCGCTCTTCCCATCCTGCTTTTGGTGCTTCTCCTTCGGCACATGCATGTGTGCCAAGCTGCTAAACGCACACAAATGACCCACGCTCTGCGTCTTGCCGAACCATGCCTTATCCAGCGTCATCTGCTCCAGCGCCTTAGTTGGACTATGGTGCTTGATGTAGAGTGCAGTGCTCACGGCTTCGGCCCAAAAGTCATAGGTCAGCCGAGCCGCGTGAAGCATGGATCGTGTCGACTCACGAATGGTGCTATTGGAGCGTTTTGCTACACCGTTCTACTACGGCGAGTATGACCCTGTACGCTGCGGCTTGATGCTAGCTGCTGTGAGGTAGTCCTGGAAGTCCTTGCTCAGGTATTCTTTGCCATGGTCACTACCCAGTGCCTTGATCTTCTTGCTGGTCTGGTTCTCCACCATAGCCTTGAACTCCTTGAACCTGTCAAAGCATTGGTCCTTGGAAGCAAGGAAGTACACAGTAGTGTAACGGCTGAAATCACCAATAAACATTAGGAAGTACCTAGAGCCTGCAAAGCTCTGGGTTTGCATCAAGCCACACAAGTCTGTGTGGACCAGCTCCAGCACCTCCTTTGCGCTCCCTTGCTCAAGAGAACGCCTCGCGATGCTGCTTCCCCTCCAAACAGCAGATGCACAACTGCTGCTCAAAGTTGGAGATTATGGGCAAGTCACGTACCATCTGCTTAGTTTGAAGCTGTTGCAAGGCGCGCATGTTGATGTGGTAGTAGTGTGCATGCCTCATTTTGCCATCTGTCGCCTCCACCACTACTGCATGACTCTGCTCACGCGGAATCTTGGCTGCCCCCAACAGGCGGTACATGTCGCCTTCCTTCACCGACCAGGCCAGCTCCTCTCCCGTTTCCCTGTCAAGGATGTAGCCATAGTCGTCGTCAAAGACAAGTCACAGTCTTGTGTTGGTGAGGGAGGACACTGAGAGAAGGTTAAATGCAGCATCAAGTACATATAGCACGTCATGGAACACTCCCACTTCAAGGCCACACAGGGTCTCCAACCACATCTCCACAATCCCAAACCCGTGAGCATACACCACCCGGTCATCACCCAAAGCAATAGGTTGGGGGGGATTGAGAGTAGCTGCGTAAACCACACCTTATGGTGCGTCAGACTCTTGGTGCACCCTGAGTCCTTGTACCATGCCAGATCTGCCTTCTCCATCTCCGACATGTTAGACTTTGCCATGGAGAGGCGGTCGCACTTCTCCTTGGCCACATTCATGTTACCAAAGTGGCGCAAGCCGGTCTGGTTCTGCAATTGCTGCTGCTGATGCTGTTGTGACTGTTGCTGCTGCTGTGGAGGCTACTGCTTCTGATGCTGTTGCGAGGACAATTGCTGCTCCTTCTAGTCTCTTCTGAACTTGAAACACGTTTTCTTGTAGTACCTGTATTTCTGTAAATAGAAGCACTTGCCTTTCTTCTTGCCTCTTTGCTCCCTAGACTGCTTCTACTGTCCGTTGCATGAGCCCATGGCCATAAAAGCTGCTTCACTGCTACTGCGGCCATTGCGCTTTACTACATTATGATGCAGTTCCACTTGTACCAAGTGTGTGCAGATGAAGTCCAGGTCGAGAGTCGCCAGGCACTCCAACATCTCTCGCACCGTGTCGTAGCTCCTTGGGAGTCCTCTTAGTAAGAGGAGGATGAAGCGCGTCTCTTCCACAGGGTTGCCGGCCGCCTTTAGCTGCTTTACCAGCTCCTTTGCCCTGTCCAAGTACGCCTCCATCCCTTCACCACCCTGCATTTTTAGTTCCATCATATTCTCCTCCAAAAACATGAGAAATGCAGGATCCTTACTCTCATAATTCTTGTCCCACCCCTCTTTTGAAGTAGCCTTATCACTCACGTACTGAAGATGATGGTTGGAGATGGTGTTGACAAGAAGCCTGAATGCCTACCTGTCCTTCTTCTTCCACTCCTCATATACCACTGCTGCTGTTGTAGGTGAACTTGCATCTGCTGCATCTTTTTGCGGCATCTTCCCTGCCACCACTTGCGCTACGGTGATGCCTTTTGTCGGTGGAGGCACAACGCGCTTGTCGCCGCTCACCACCTCCCACAAGCCCCTCTCCTCCAAAAAGAGGCGGGTACGGATCTTAAAAAATGTGAAGTTGGCACGCCCTTCCAGCCTCTTTGAGGGCTAGGCTGCTGTCACAACGCCTGCTGCTGCCATTTTGAGCCTTGGTGATGCTGAGCGCTGCCCTTGACTGGTGGCGCTATCCCTGTTCTACTGCTGCTACAGAAAAAGTTCTGAAATAAAATGGACTGTAGATGCCAGCAGAATGGGAATTCGAAAAACCTAAGCCCACCACTGGAAAATTCAGCTAAAAAACGTTCGGATCGATTCATAAAACAGGGTATGCTTCTGCTCCTGCTCCAACTCAGATCAGCCAGCTTGTAAACGGTGTTTCTCCCAAACAAGACAATGGAAAGCATGTATGTTTGCACCAATAGAAATCTTAGAAGAAATACAATTTTCATTTGCCACTTTTAAATTTGACTAAGGAACAAGAGCGTTGTGGTCATTACAAGACAACAGTCTTACTCATAGAGAAGAGTGTATCCCTAGCCAACCTCATTTTGAGAATGACTCTCAATCCAACAGTTGGATCTTCTTGATCTTGGGCTTTTTGGAAAGCTTGTCTCGCAAACTTGAAGATCAAGTGGTTGATCGTCAAATTTGGTCCAGGTGTGACCCTTGTCCGTCACTTTCAAACTGACGGCATGCGCTGGCTGAAACAGGTAGAACTTGGCTCTCATACCAAATATTGGATCTCGAGGAGAGAGGGAGCCTTAGAGCATCGATGATGTGGGAGTGAAAGGGCATCTGTTGTGCTGAAGAATGGTTGTTTAATCACTCAAAATGATGGAGTACATAGAGAGCTAGAGCTTGGCAAGTCAGCCCTCTCACAAGCCACAGCACTTCGTCATGGAGGCTAAGGCTCACACACTAGAGTCCACAATGTCACACAAGGGAGGAAATCAGCCTAGCAATCAGGTTGACCAGTCACACACAACCTAGAGACCTAGAGAATGCTCTCATGGCTAACTCCTCGTGGTAACATAACCCACAATCCCATGGAGAATTGCCATGTGTCCATGGCTAGCACACAAGGATCTCAACTCACCTCAAAGGTAAGGAGAGGTACTTTTATCCTAGTCAGCACAATCTAACAAGGCAATCCTAAGACCAAGGACCTTTTTGGATATTTCTCCCATCAGGTCTTGAGCCTGAACTTCTTGCCTTTTTCTTTTCTCAGGCTAAGGCATGGAGCCGTCACCCATGGTCACCCGGACATCGGCAGTCCATGACCCTGGAAACTTCGAAAATTCATATCTCCCAATCCGATTCTTGGATCGGCCTGAAAATTGGAACGAAGACAAATTGCCACCTGTTCTTTCCAATGAAGAAGTCAGATTGACAATCGGAGCAAGCATCTGGTAGTTTCTTGGAACTTGCTCCTATGGACCTGAAACTGAGCTGGAGGGCCCTATGTCCAACAATCCCCGCCACCACCTGTGCAATGGTGATGCTTGTTGCTTTCGGATCTGGAGCTGACTTGTCGCCCCTCAGCACCCCCACAAGCCCCTCCTCCAAAAAGAGGTGGGTACAGATCTTCCAAAACGTGAAGTTGGCGCATCCCTCGAGCCTTTTGAAAGCATGGGCTGCTATCACAACGCTTGCTACTACGATTTGGAGCCTTGGTGATGCTTTGCGCTGCCCTTGGGTGGCGGCGCTACCCGTGCTTCTGCTGTTGCTTCTGCCAGAAATCAGTTTGCAAAAAAATGGACTATAAATGCGAGCAGACTGGGAAAATTTTAAAACTGAGTCAAACCATTGAAAAATGCAGCTGAAAACCTTTCCGCTCAATCCATAAAACAGGGTCATGAATAGGGGATTTTGAAAGATATGCCCTCTTAAAAACATGGTATGCTTCTGCTCCTACTCGAACTCTCATGAGCCAGCTTGTAAACAGCATTTCTTCCAAACTAGTTGATGAAACACAAATATTTGTGCACCAATAGAAAGCGTAGGAAAATACTACAATTTGCATGTGCCACTTTTTAAATCTTGACCAAGAAACAAGTGAGTTATGGAAATTACAAGGCGACAATCTTACTCATAGAGAATAGTATAGCCCCGGTCGACCTTGTTTTGAGCATAAGTCTTAATCCGACCGTTGGATCTTCACAATCATGGGCTCGTTGGAAAGATCCAGTAGTTGATTATCAACTTTTATCAAGGTTTTGACCCTAACCCGTCACTCGCAAGGTGACAACCACTACTGGCTCAAAATGGTAGAACTTGGCTCTGATACCAAATGTTGGATCTGGAGGAAAGAGGGAGCCTGGGAGCAGAGAGCATGTGGGATTAAAAAGGCATCAGTTGTGTTGAAGATTGGTTGTTGAATCACTCAAAATGATGGAGTACATATAGAGCTAGAGCTTGGACAAGTCAGCCCTCTCACAAGCGACACCACTTAGTTATGGAGGCTAAACTCACACTATAGAGTCCACAATCTCACAAAATAGAGGAAATCAGCCTAGTAATCTTGCTGATCAGTCACACACTACCTAGAGAGCTAGAGAATACTCTTATGGCTCACTCCTAGTGGTCATATAACCCACAATCCCATGGAGAATCGCCATGTGTCTATGGCGATTCTCCATGGGGAGTCGCCATGGCTATGAGGCCATAGCTATGGCACCATGGCTAGCACACAAGGATCTCACCTCACCTAAAAGGAAAGGAGAGGTACTTTTATCCTAGTTAGCACACTCTCACAAGGCAATCCTAAGACCAAGGACCTTTTTGGATATTTCTCCCATCAGGTCTTGAGCTTGGACTTCTTGCCTTTTTCTCTTCTCAGGCTAAGGCATGGAGCCGTCACCTATGGTGACCCAGACATCGGCGGTCCATGACATCGGAAACTTTGAAAATTCATATCTCCCAATTCGACCATTGGATCGGCCTGAAACTTGGACCGTAGACAAGTTGCCACGTGATATTTTTAATGGTGAAGTCAGATTGATGATCGAAGCTGGTATCTGCTAGGTTTCTGGCACTTGCTCTTGTAGACCTGAAACTGAGCCGGATGGCCCTTTTCCTTATACGGATTAGGATCAAATGTTGATGTTTGGATGATCACATGTAACGTTTCCATGCATTAGCCTGAGAAAAGAAGAAGACAAGAGGTCTAGGGTCAAGACATGATGGAACAAATATCTAAAAGGGTTATACATTCTTGCATTGCCTTGTCATAGTGTGATGACTAGGAAAAAGATACCTCTCCTTACTTTACAGGTTAGGTGAGATCCTTGTCTGCTACTCGTGAACTCGTGGCAACTCTCAATGGGATTGGTGATTATGTGACCACTAGGAGTATGCTATGAAAGCTGTTTCTAGCTGTCTAGGTCGTGTGCAATTGGTCCGCCTATTTGGTGAGCACATTTCCTCTGTTTTATAAGATTATGGACGTTAGTCTGTGAGCCTTAACCTCCATGGATAATTGGTGTGGCTAACGAGAGGGCTGACTTGTCCAAGCCCTAGCGCTATAGGTACGCCATTGCAGAAATTTCCCTTGTGGACCTGAAATTGAGCCAGATGGCCTAGTTTCTAACACCTTTCCCTCCAAACAGCCGATGTACAACTGCTGCACAAAGTTGAACATAGTGGGCAAGTCATACACCATATACTAATCTTTAATCTATTGTAAAGTAAGCATGCCGATATGGCTGTAGCGCACATGCCTGATCTCACTATCTATTACTTCCTCCACTGTTACAAGGCTCTATTCACGCGGGATCTTGGTTGTCTCTTGCAAGCGGTACATATTACCTTTCCTCACTGACTTGGCCCACACCTCTCCTATATCCTCGTCGAGGATGTAGCCAATGTCATCGTGATAGATAACGCGCAGTCTTATGTTGGTGACAATGGAGATTAAAGGAAGGTTGAATGCAGTATCAAGTACATACAACATATCATAAAATACTCCTATGTCAATATCACAAATGATTTCTAACCACATCTCTACAATCCCAATCCCCTCGGCATATACAACCCGATCATCATTTAAAGAATAGGACAAGATGGGATTGACAGCAGTTGTGAGAAGTACTCCTTTTAATATTTTACACTATTGGTGTATCCTGAGTCCTTGTACTATACTGGATACATTTTTCCATGAAGAGCTAGTTGTGCACCTCCTTGGCCACGTTTATGTTACCAACGGAGCATAGTCCAACATGGTTTTTTTGCTGTTGCTAGTTGATGTTCTTGTGACTACTGCTATTAATACTGTATAAGTTGCTACTTATGTTACTCGTACGATGACTATTGTTGTTGTTGCACCTTTTGGTTCCTCTTGAACTTGAATTACACTTTTTTTGCGGTCATTCAAATGGCAGAGATGACACTTTCTTTTCTTTTTGCCTCTCTACTGCCCACTTTGTTACAAGTGCTGGTTATATGTTCTCATTGCCATAAATATTGCTTCACTATTACTGCCACTATTACGCTTTCCTGCATTCCAAGGCATTCTAACCTGCACTAGGTATATGCAGATGAAGGTTAGGTCAGGAGTTAGCTGGTAGTCTAGTATCTCTTGCATTGTTTTGTTGCTTGTAGGGAGTTCCATAAGCAAGAGGAGGATGATCCGTGTCTTTCCACAAGGTTCTTGACTACTTTAGCTGCTTCACTAGATCATTTATCCTGTCTAGGTCTGGTTCTATCCCTTTCTTATGCTGCATTTTGAATGTCATCGTTTTCTCCTCGGAAAACATGAGGAATATGGGATCATTGCTCTTATACTTCTTGTACTCATACTTCTCACACAACGTGTTCCATCCCTCCTTTGCAGTATCATTCTCACTCACATAGTAAAGATGTAGATTGGAGATAATATTGACAAGTAGCCTCTAAGTCTGCTTGTCTTTTTTCTTCCACTCCTTCTAAGTCACTGTTGTAGTTGAAGATGAACTTACATCTATTGCACCTTTCTACAGTGTCTTCCCTGCCATTGCCTCTGCTATGTTGATGCCTTTTACCAATGGATATAGTGACGGCTCATCGTCTCTCACAACCTCCCACAAGCCTTCCTTCTCGAAAAGGAGGCGGGTGTAAATCTTCTAAGACGTGAAGATTTTAAGCTTTGGTGATGCTCGACGTTGCCCTTCAATAGCGAAACTATTCTGTGTTTGTTGCTGCTTCTACCAAAACTTTGTTTGATAGAAAATTGATAGTAGAGGTCAAGTGATTGGAAATTAGGAACCACTGAGTCCAGCACTGTAACATTCTACTCCAAACTGTTCAGATGGAACCATAAAATAGACTCATCAACAGGAGATTTTGAATGATATGTCCTTTTAAAAATAAGTTATACTTCTACTCCTACTCTAGCTTAAACCAGCCAACCTCTAACTGACATTTTCCCATGTATCAATGAAAACTACCTTCATTTACATTTTCTATGTTTTAAATTTGAGCAAGGAATGACAGAGTTATGGTCATTACAAGGCGCTTGTTGTACTTACAGAGAAGAGAGTAACCACGGTTGATCTCATTCTGAGTAGAATATTACATTGTGTTCCCCTTCTTTGCGGCCATCCTCAATGCCCTCGCCTTTCGCCCAGTCGGTGCTTCCCGTGCCGTTCCCCCCATTCCTCCTTTCGACACTACCGCACCCGTTGGTTCTGACCCTGACGCCTCCGGTGACCTCGTGCGCCCTGCCGTTACCCCCGCGGGTGTCGTCGTCCCCGTTCAGGCTGTTCCCCCTTGTGGTGTTCTCGCCCCTGGCGGTCCCGCAGCCCCTCCGAGTGCTGCCGTCCCTGGCAGTTCTGGGGCCGTTGGAGTCTCTGTCTCCCCTGGTGGTGGCGTCATCCTTGGTGGCCCACCCGCTCCCGGGTCTGCCGTCCCTTCTGATGCCGCTATTCCCCCCGGCACTGCCGTCGCCCCGCCTGGTGCCGTTGCCCCCGGCCATGCCGTCGCCCCTCCCGTAGTTGTTGCTGCGGGCGGTGCCCCTCCTGCTGGCCCTGCCATTCCACCTGGTGGCGCCTTGCCCGCCGGTGGCGTGGCCCCGGCCGGTGGTCTCCCTCCAGGCGGTGGCGTTGTCCCCATTGGCGCCCCTCCCCGTGGTGACCCCATCGCCACGCTTGCCCTCGCCATCACTCAGCTCGCCCGTCGTGATCTGCGTCCCTCCGCTGCTCCATCACTACCCTTGACTGCTGCTCCCACTCACGTCCCAGGCACCCCGTTCTCTGAGTTTTCCCCCCGTTTTGTCTCTTGGGCCCACATGCACGACCTCTGGGAGCACTATGACCCCTCTCCTTCCCTCCCTCTTGTTCATCCTGATCGCAGTGCCCTGGCTTTCCACCTCCTGTACTCTGCTGCCCCTTCGGTCGCCCTTTGCCAGCTTCATCGGTTTGCACCCACCGCCGCTCTTCCTGCTCGCCCTTGCGAGGCCTGGACGGCACTCTTGGCACTTTACTCATCTAAATCTCTTTGCTCCACTTCTTCTGTTCTTGCTGATCTTTGGGCTCTCCTTCGCCGCCCCGACGAGTCCTTCGGTGCCTACCTAGGCCGCGCGGAGCTCCTTCAGAGTGAGCTTCTCACTGCGGGTGTCTCTTTGTCCGATCCGGCCTTCGTCACTTCTCTTGTCGCTGGTCTTGGGCCCTCCTTCTCCGGCGCCCTCACTTCCTTCCCCCTCGCGCTTAGCCATCAGGCTGCGCACCAGACTCCCGGCGCCGTCTAGCCGGTTCTCCTGGATGGGCTTTGCTCCTTTCAGGTGGTCTCCCAGCCTGCCGTCTCTCCTACCGAGCCTGTATTGTCCGACGCCTTGCCCGGCCTCCTCCCTCCTCCGACGGCTCATGCCCTTGCTGTTCGAGTCCCGCCCGGCAGGGGTGGTGGTGGTGGCGGCGGTGGTGCCCGTCTGCCCACGTGCTAGAATTGCGAGGTTGTGGGTCATTGTCACGATGCGTGCCCGCTCCCTCCTGTCCCCGATCTTCGCGAGCGCATTGCCCGTCGCGAGCGCATTGCCCGCCCTCCTCCGCGGTCGGCCCTAGGTCGCTCTTGGTGCTCCTCCGCCGGCGGTTCTCGGTCCTCCTCCGCCCGCTGCTCCTGCTCGTCCACCGTCGGCGCCCGCTGCGCCTCCTCCCCTCACCGAGGATGCGATCATCATCCTCATTCGTCGCGTTCTGGCCGAGGGTGTGCTTGGCGGTCCGCCGCCAGCTGGTACATCTCCTCTCTTTGACCTTTTCGCTGCCCCAACGCCTTGTCCCACTTCTCCCGACGTCCCCTCATGTGACCCTTGTCCGTCTCCCTTTTCCCCTCGCACGTCCGCCTATTGTCTCCTCTCTGGTATTGAGCGTGTCGTGGATCCATCTTGGGTGGTCGACGGTGCGGCGACTGACCACATGTGTCCCGCTCGCGAGTTGTTCACAGAGTTCAGCCCTGTTTCTACGATCACTTTGGTGTACACTGGTGATGGTGCACCCCTCCCTATACTCGGTGTCGGCACTGTCTGCCTCACCTCTTCTGCTGGCTCCCTCACCTTGACCTCCGTCCTCTACGTCCCGGCTCTTGATTTTGCCCTCTTGTCCATCCCCACCCTCGACACCTATGGTTTCTCCACCACCTATGCCCTTGGGCTCGTTGCTGTCACTGACTGAACTAGTGGTCGCGTCGTCCTTCGCGGTCGTCGGCCTCTCGACAAGGGTCTCTATCAGGTCCTCGGCCCGCACTCCGTTTCCGCGCCCGCCGCCGATGGTGTCGCGCTCGTCGCTCTCTCGCGCTCGGCTCATTCGCACCTCCTTCATCGTCGCCTTTGCCATCTTCCTTCTCCTGCTGTTGCTTCTCTTCCGTAGCCTCCCCGCCGACGGTTTGTCTGACCCCTCCTTCCAGGCCCCTTGCGCTGCAGATTGCACCTTTTGTGCCGTTGGCAAGATGCATCGTCTTCCTTTTCCATCCTCACCCTCACACGCATCCGCTCCTCTTGAGCTCGTACATGCTGACATCCTTGGTCCTCTTCAGGATGAGTCTCTCGCTGAGCATGCCACGTATGTCCTCAGCTTGATCGATGATTATTCTCGTTACACATGGGTCTTCTTCTTACAGGCAAAGAGTGATGTTGCCCAGACTATCCAGTCGTGGTATGCATCCGCGCAGGGCCAGAGTCGCCACCAGTTACTGCGCTTTCGGTCCGATTGAGGTGGTGAGTTCTTTGGTGCCACAGCATCGTTCTTTGACCATGAGGGTGTGGTTCATGAGCTATCTGTCCCCTATTCTCCACAACAGAATGGAGGCCGAGCGCTGGAACCGTACTCTCATCGAGGGGGTCTGCACCATGATGGCTGAGGCTGGTTTCCTTGATCAAGGCCGCAGCTTCTGGTCTGAGGCAGCCAGCTATCGCACGTGGGTTTGGAACCGGATCCCGCATGGACCCCTTACCCCCAACACCACACCATTCCAGTTGTTCTTTGGGCGCCTTGCTGACCTTAGTCAGGCTGTGGTTTGTGGCACTATGGCCACCGTTTACCTTGCCCCCCTTTCCCGGACGGGTAAGCTTGATCCACCTGGGCGCCTCTGTGTCACCCTTGGGGTTGCGCCTCATTCTCGTGCACACCGCTTTTGGGGCCCTGTCTCCCACCGCCTCATCGAGTCTTGCCATGCTCGATTCTTCAAGCAGCTGACTTATGGCGCCTTCCGTGCGGATTGCTGTCTCCCTTCCCCGGCCTCTGCTACGGCCTACACTTCCGACGGTCTTGTAGTTGCTGGTGCCCCCTCCCCTCCCTCGCCTCCCCCAGTGGCCCCTTCGGTGCCCCCCGTGCCTTCAGCCACCTTCGCTCCTGTCCCCCTTCCTGTGCCCCCTTTGATCGTCCCGCCGCCGACCTCTCACTCCCCTCCCCCCGTCCTCCCTTCCTTCCTACCCTCCTCGCATGTCCCCCCGCCCCGTTCTACGGTTCCTCCTCTTCCTCCTGCACCGGTCCCTGTCTCCACGACAGGGCCTCCGCCCGCGCATGTCTTCCTTCCTCTTCCCCCTCCCCCTTCGACCTCTCCCTCCCCTCCCATCCCAGCTCCCGCCACCCTGCCCGTTTCCTTCCCCCCGCCTCTCGTCCCTCCTCCGCCTCCCCTACCCCCCTCGCATTGCCGTGGTGGTCCGCCGCCTGTCTCTCCCCTCCCTCCCCTCTTACTGTCTCCTGTGCCATCCCTTGNTCGCTCCTGTCCCCCTTCCTGTGCCCCCTTTGATCGTCCCGCCGCCGACCTCTCACTCCCCTCCCCCCGTCCTCCCTTCCTTCCTACCCTCCTCGCATGTCCCCCCGCCCCGTTCTACGGTTCCTCCTCTTCCTCCTGCACCGGTCCCTGTCTCCACGACAGGGCCTCCGCCCGCGCATGTCTTCCTTCCTCTTCCCCCTCCCCCTTCGACCTCTCCCTCCCCTCCCATCCCAGCTCCCGCCACCCTGCCCGTTTCCTTCCCCCCGCCTCTCGTCCCTCCTCCGCCTCCCCTACCCCCCTCGCATTGCCGTGGTGGTCCGCCGCCTGTCTCTCCCCTCCCTCCCCTCTTACTGTCTCCTGTGCCATCCCTTGTCTCTCCTCCCGGCATCCCCCCTCCCCTCCTCCCGTTCCCCCTGCTCTGACTTCGCCTAAACTAGTGGGCTTTCCCCGTGCACCGTCTTCCCCTCGCAGTGCTGACCCTGTTCTCCTCTCTATCGGAGGTATAGTTAATTGTGGCCATTTTATACACGATACAATCAGTGTATAAGACATATTTCTTTTGGTGTTTTCCACGAAATTGTGTTATGATACATTTATCTTCTTTTCACATATAGTACTGTGTACGTTCTGCATATGAAATAAATTCTCATTTCTAGAAATAAACAGCAAAAAGAGGAATATAGGACGTAAAGTGTGTTTCAATTTGATGACATACTATTTTACAAGAACTTGCTGTGCATTTATTTGTACGTACCAGTAAGGAACATATGCTAACAAGAATATGAGATCTTCTAGATTGTGTGTTTTGAGCACGTTATCGGGTTATGCTCCGAACATTTTCTGGCCCTTTCTCGCTATTTTACATTGGCCCCTCCCCCCCCCCCCAAAGCCAAAAGTGTATCTGGTCACTGTATCGGGGCATGTATCTTGATGACGATAGGTTTTGTTCAGTATTGTATTCTACACTTGTGAACATTTGAAAATTTTATCGGATACACTCGTCCAATACGCTTTGTCCATTTGGGAGGGGGGTGGTGGGGGGCAGAGCCGGCGCTTGATCTCCCCCCCCCCAACAGGCTAGAGTGTATTGGGAGTGTGTAGCTGGTCAGTGTATTTTTTTTGGTATGATGGACCCAAAACAAATACACTTGTGGATTCGAAGTTGATATTAC
>SZWC01026608.1:19950-32142 GCA_023375785.1 Penium margaritaceum
AGTGGTGCGGACTGGTTGCGGAGTGGTGCGAACTGGTTGCGGAGTGGTGCGAACTGGTTGCAGAGTGGTGCGAACTGGTTGCGGAGTGGTGCGAACTGGTTGCGGAGTGGTGCAAACTGGTTGCAGAGTGGTGCAAACTGGTTGCGGAGTGGTGCGAACTAGTTTCGGAGTGGTGCACATGGGTCGGGGAGTGGTACGAACTGGCTGCGGAGTGGTACGAGCTGGTTGCGGTGTGGTGCGAACTGGTTGCAGAGTGGTGCGAACTGGTTGCGGAGTGGTGTGGATTGTATGCGGAGTGGTGCGAACAGGTTGTGGAGTGGTGCGAACTGGCTGCGGACTGATGCGAAACGGTTACGGAGTGGTAGAGACTGGTTTTGGAGTGGTGTGAACTGGTTACGGAGTGGTGGGAACTGGTTGCAGAGTGGTGTGAGCTGGTTGCGGTGTGGTGCGAACTGGTTTTGGAGTGGTGCGAACCGGTTCCGGAGTGGTGTGAACTGGTTTTGGAGTGGTGCGAACTGGTTGCGGAGTGGTGCGAACTGGTTGTGGAGTGGTGCGAACTGGTTGCGGAGTGGTGCGAAATGGTTGTGGAGTGGTGCGAACTGGATGCGGAGTTGTGTGAACTGGTTGCGGAGTGGTGCAAACCGGTTGCGGAGTGGTACGAACTGGTTGCGGAGTGGTACGAACTGGTTGCGAGTGGTGCGAACTGGTTGCGGAGTGGTGCGAATGGCTTGCAGAGTGGTGCAAACTGGTTGCGGAGTAGTGCGAACTGGTTGTGGAGTGGTGCGAACTGGATGCGGAGTGGTGTGAACTGGTTGCGGAGTGGTGCAAACCGGTTGCGGAGTGGTACGAACTGGTTGCGGAGTGGTACGAACTGGTTGCGAGTGGTGCGAACTGGTTGCGGAGTGGTGCGACCTGGTTGCGGAGTGGTGCGAACTGGTTGCGGAGTGATGCGAACTTGTTGCGGAGTGGTGTGAACTGGTTGCGGAGTGGTGCAAACCGGTTGCGGAGTGGTACGAACTGGTTGCGGAGTGGTACGAACTGGTTGCGAGTGGTGCGAACTGGTTGCGGAGTGGTGCGAACTGGTTGCGGAGTGGTGCAAACCGGTTGCGGAGTGGTACGAACTGGTTGCGGAGTGGTACGAACTGGTTGCGAGTGGTGCGAACTGGTTGCGGAGTGGTGCGAATGGCTTGCAGAGTGGTGCAAACTGGTTGCGGAGTAGTGCGAACTGGTTGTGGATTGGTGCGAACTGGTTCAGGAGTGGTGCAAACTGGTTGAGAAGTGGTGTGAACTGGTTGTGGAGTGGTGCGAACGGGTTGCAAAGTGGTGAGAACTGGTTGAGGAGTGGGTGGAACTGGTTGCGAGGTGGTGCGAACTGGTTGCGGAGTGGTGCGAACTGGTCGCGGAGTGGTGAGAATTTGTTGCGGAGTTGTGTGAACTGGTTGCGGAGTGGTGCGAACTGGTTCCGGAGTGGTGCAAACTGGTTGCCGATGGTGTGAACTGGTTGCGGACTGGTGCCAACTGGTTGAGGACTGGTGCGAACTGTTTTGCGGAGTGGTGCAACCTGGTTGCGGAGTGGTGCGAACTGGTTTCGGAATGGTGCGAACTGGTTGCGGAGTGGTGTGAACTGGTTGTGGAGTGTTGCGAACTGGTTGCGGAGTGGTGCGAACTGGTTGCGGAGTGGTGCGAACTGGTTGTCAAGTGGTGCGAACTGGTTGCGCAATGGTGCAAACTGGTTGCGGAGTGGTGCGAACGGGTTGCGGAGTGGTGCGAACTGGTTGCGGAGTGGTGCGAACTGGTTGCAGAGTGGTGCGAACTGGTTGCGGAGTGGTGCGAACTGGTTGAGGAGCGGTGCGCACTGGTTGCGTAGTTGTGCAAACTGGGTGCGGAGTAGTGTGAACTGGTTGTGAGGTGGTGCGAATTGGTTGCGGAGTGGTGTGAACTGGTTGCGGAGTGGTGCGAACTGGTTGGGGAGTGGTGCGAACGGGTTGCGGAGTGGTGCAAACTGGTTGCGGAGTGGTGCGAACTGGTTGCGGAGTGGTGCAAACTGGTTGCGGAGTGGTGAACCAGTTGCGGAGTTGTCCAAACTGGTTGCGTAGAGGTGCCAACTGGTTTCGGAGTGGTGCCAACTGGTTTAGGAGTGGTGCGAACTGGTTGCGGAGTAGTGCGAACTGGTTGCGGAGTGGTGCGAACTGGTTGCGGAGTGGTGTGAACTGGCTGCGGAGTGGTGCGAACTGGTTGCGCAGTGGTGCGAACTGGTCGCGGAGTGGTATGAACTGGATGCGGAGTAGTGCGAACTGGTTGCGGAGTGAGGCGAATTTGTTGCAGGTTTGTGCGAACAGGTTGCGGAGTGGTGCGAACTCGTTGCGGAGTGGTGCGAACTGCTTACGGAGTGGTGCGAACTGGTTGCCGAGTGGTGCGAACTAGTTGCGCAGTGGTGCGAACTGGTCGCGGAGTGGTATGAACTGGATGCGGAGTAGTGCGAACTGGTTGCGGAGTGAGGCGAATTTGTTGCAGGTTTGTGCGAACAGGTTGCGGAGTGGTGCGAACTCGTTGCGGAGTGGTGCGAACTGCTTACGGAGTGGTGCGAACTGGTTGCCGAGTGGTGCGAACTAGTTGCGCAGTGGTGCGAACTGGTCGCGGAGTGGTATGAACTGGATGCGGAGTAGTGCGAACTGGTTGCGGAGTGAGGCGAATTTGTTGCAGGTTTGTGCGAACAGGTTGCGGAGTGGTGCGAACTCGTTGCGGAGTGGTGCGAACTGCTTACGGAGTGGTGCGAACTGGTTGCCGAGTGGTGCGAACTAGTTGCGCAGTGGTGCGAACTGGTCGCGGAGTGGTATGAACTGGATGCGGAGTAGTGCGAACTGGTTGCGGAGTGAGGCGAATTTGTTGCAGGTTTGTGCGAACAGGTTGCGGAGTGGTGCGAACTCGTTGCGGAGTGGTGCGAACTGCTTACGGAGTGGTGCGAACTGGTTGCCGAGTGGTGCGAACTAGTTGCGCAGTGGTGCGAACTGGTCGCGGAGTGGTATGAACTGGATGCGGAGTAGTGCGAACTGGTTGCGGAGTGAGGCGAATTTGTTGCAGGTTTGTGCGAACAGGTTGCGGAGTGGTGCGAACTCGTTGCGGAGTGGTGCGAACTGCTTACGGAGTGGTGCGAACTGGTTGCCGAGTGGTGCGAACTAGTTGCGCAGTGGTGCGAACTGGTCGCGGAGTGGTATGAACTGGATGCGGAGTAGTGCGAACTGGTTGCGGAGTGAGGCGAATTTGTTGCAGGTTTGTGCGAACAGGTTGCGGAGTGGTGCGAACTCGTTGCGGAGTGGTGCGAACTGCTTACGGAGTGGTGCGAACTGGTTGCCGAGTGGTGCGAACTAGTTGCGCAGTGGTGCGAACTGGTCGCGGAGTGGTATGAACTGGATGCGGAGTAGTGCGAACTGGTTGCGGAGTGAGGCGAATTTGTTGCAGGTTTGTGCGAACAGGTTGCGGAGTGGTGCGAACTCGTTGCGGAGTGGTGCGAACTGCTTACGGAGTGGTGCGAACTGGTTGCCGAGTGGTGCGAACTAGTTGCGCAGTGGTGCGAACTGGTCGCGGAGTGGTATGAACTGGATGCGGAGTAGTGCGAACTGGTTGCGGAGTGAGGCGAATTTGTTGCAGGTTTGTGCGAACAGGTTGCGGAGTGGTGCGAACTCGTTGCGGAGTGGTGCGAACTGCTTACGGAGTGGTGCGAACTGGTTGCCGAGTGGTGCGAACTAGTTGCGCAGTGGTGCGAACTGGTCGCGGAGTGGTATGAACTGGATGCGGAGTAGTGCGAACTGGTTGCGGAGTGAGGCGAATTTGTTGCAGGTTTGTGCGAACAGGTTGCGGAGTGGTGCGAACTCGTTGCGGAGTGGTGCGAACTGCTTACGGAGTGGTGCGAACTGGTTGCCGAGTGGTGCGAACTAGTTGCGCAGTGGTGCGAACTGGTCGCGGAGTGGTATGAACTGGATGCGGAGTAGTGCGAACTGGTTGCGGAGTGAGGCGAATTTGTTGCAGGTTTGTGCGAACAGGTTGCGGAGTGGTGCGAACTCGTTGCGGAGTGGTGCGAACTGCTTACGGAGTGGTGCGAACTGGTTGCCGAGTGGTGCGAACTAGTTGCGCAGTGGTGCGAACTGGTCGCGGAGTGGTATGAACTGGATGCGGAGTAGTGCGAACTGGTTGCGGAGTGAGGCGAATTTGTTGCAGGTTTGTGCGAACAGGTTGCGGAGTGGTGCGAACTCGTTGCGGAGTGGTGCGAACTGCTTACGGAGTGGTGCGAACTGGTTGCCGAGTGGTGCGAACTAGTTGCGCAGTGGTGCGAACTGGTCGCGGAGTGGTATGAACTGGATGCGGAGTAGTGCGAACTGGTTGCGGAGTGAGGCGAATTTGTTGCAGGTTTGTGCGAACAGGTTGCGGAGTGGTGCGAACTCGTTGCGGAGTGGTGCGAACTGCTTACGGAGTGGTGCGAACTGGTTGCCGAGTGGTGCGAACTAGTTGCGCAGTGGTGCGAACTGGTCGCGGAGTGGTATGAACTGGATGCGGAGTAGTGCGAACTGGTTGCGGAGTGAGGCGAATTTGTTGCAGGTTTGTGCGAACAGGTTGCGGAGTGGTGCGAACTCGTTGCGGAGTGGTGCGAACTGCTTACGGAGTGGTGCGAACTGGTTGCCGAGTGGTGCGAACTAGTTGCGCAGTGGTGCGAACTGGTCGCGGAGTGGTATGAACTGGATGCGGAGTAGTGCGAACTGGTTGCGGAGTGAGGCGAATTTGTTGCAGGTTTGTGCGAACAGGTTGCGGAGTGGTGCGAACTCGTTGCGGAGTGGTGCGAACTGCTTACGGAGTGGTGCGAACTGGTTGCCGAGTGGTGCGAACTAGTTGCGCAGTGGTGCGAACTGGTCGCGGAGTGGTATGAACTGGATGCGGAGTAGTGCGAACTGGTTGCGGAGTGAGGCGAATTTGTTGCAGGTTTGTGCGAACAGGTTGCGGAGTGGTGCGAACTCGTTGCGGAGTGGTGCGAACTGCTTACGGAGTGGTGCGAACTGGTTGCCGAGTGGTGCGAACTAGTTGCGCAGTGGTGCGAACTGGTCGCGGAGTGGTATGAACTGGATGCGGAGTAGTGCGAACTGGTTGCGGAGTGAGGCGAATTTGTTGCAGGTTTGTGCGAACAGGTTGCGGAGTGGTGCGAACTCGTTGCGGAGTGGTGCGAACTGCTTACGGAGTGGTGCGAACTGGTTGCCGAGTGGTGCGAACTAGTTGCGCAGTGGTGCGAACTGGTCGCGGAGTGGTATGAACTGGATGCGGAGTAGTGCGAACTGGTTGCGGAGTGAGGCGAATTTGTTGCAGGTTTGTGCGAACAGGTTGCGGAGTGGTGCGAACTCGTTGCGGAGTGGTGCGAACTGCTTACGGAGTGGTGCGAACTGGTTGCCGAGTGGTGCGAACTAGTTGCGCAGTGGTGCGAACTGGTCGCGGAGTGGTATGAACTGGATGCGGAGTAGTGCGAACTGGTTGCGGAGTGAGGCGAATTTGTTGCAGGTTTGTGCGAACAGGTTGCGGAGTGGTGCGAACTCGTTGCGGAGTGGTGCGAACTGCTTACGGAGTGGTGCGAACTGGTTGCCGAGTGGTGCGAACTAGTTGCGCAGTGGTGCGAACTGGTCGCGGAGTGGTATGAACTGGATGCGGAGTAGTGCGAACTGGTTGCGGAGTGAGGCGAATTTGTTGCAGGTTTGTGCGAACAGGTTGCGGAGTGGTGCGAACTCGTTGCGGAGTGGTGCGAACTGCTTACGGAGTGGTGCGAACTGGTTGCCGAGTGGTGCGAACTAGTTGCGCAGTGGTGCGAACTGGTCGCGGAGTGGTATGAACTGGATGCGGAGTAGTGCGAACTGGTTGCGGAGTGAGGCGAATTTGTTGCAGGTTTGTGCGAACAGGTTGCGGAGTGGTGCGAACTCGTTGCGGAGTGGTGCGAACTGCTTACGGAGTGGTGCGAACTGGTTGCCGAGTGGTGCGAACTAGTTGCGCAGTGGTGCGAACTGGTCGCGGAGTGGTATGAACTGGATGCGGAGTAGTGCGAACTGGTTGCGGAGTGAGGCGAATTTGTTGCAGGTTTGTGCGAACAGGTTGCGGAGTGGTGCGAACTCGTTGCGGAGTGGTGCGAACTGCTTACGGAGTGGTGCGAACTGGTTGCCGAGTGGTGCGAACTAGTTGCGCAGTGGTGCGAACTGGTCGCGGAGTGGTATGAACTGGATGCGGAGTAGTGCGAACTGGTTGCGGAGTGAGGCGAATTTGTTGCAGGTTTGTGCGAACAGGTTGCGGAGTGGTGCGAACTCGTTGCGGAGTGGTGCGAACTGGTGGCAGAGTTGTGCGAACGGGTCGCGGTGTGGTGCGAACTGGTGGCGGAGTGGTGCGAACTGGTTGCGGAGTGGTGCGAACGTTTTGCGGGGTGGTGCGAACTAGTTGCGGAGTGGCGCCATCTGGTTGCAGAGTACTGCGAACTGGTTGCGAAGTGGTGGGAACTGGCCGCGGAGTGGTGCGAGCTGGTTGCGGAGTGGTGTGAACCGGTTGCGGTGTGCTGCGAACGGGTTGCGGAGTGGTGAAAACTTGTTGCGGAGTTGTTCGAAATGGCTGTGGAGTGGTGCAAACTGGTTTTGGGGTGGTACAATCTGGTTGCGGAGTGGTGCAATGTGCTTGCGGAGTGGTGCGACCTGGTTGCGCAGTGGTGCGAACTGGTTGCGGAGTGGTGCAAACTGCTGGCGGAGTGGTGTGAAGTGGTTGCCGAGTGGTCCGATCTGGTTCCAGAGTGGTGCAAACTGGTTGCGGAGTGGTGCGAACTGGTTGCGGAGTGGTGCGACCTGGTTGCGGAGTGGTGCGAACTGGTTGCAGAGAGATGCGAACTGGTTGCGCAGTGGTGGGAACTGGTCGCGGAGTGGTACGAACTAGCTGCGGAGTGGTGCAACCTGGTAACGGAGTGGTGCAAACGGGTTGCGGAGTGGTGCCAACTGCTTGCGGAGTGGTGCGCACTGGGTGCGGAGGGGTGCGAACTGGGTGCGGAGGGGTGCGAACTGGGTGCGGAGGGGTGCGAACTGGGTGCGGAGGGGTGCGAACTGGGTGCGGAGGGGTGCGAACTGGGTGCGGAGGGGTGCGAACTGGGTGCGGAGGGGTGCGAACTGGGTGCGGAGGGGTGCGAACTGGGTGCGGAGGGGTGCGAACTGGGTGCGGAGGGGTGCGAACTGGGTGCGGAGGGGTGCGAACTGGGTGCGGAGGGGTGCGAACTGGGTGCGGAGGGGTGCGAACTGGGTGCGGAGGGGTGCGAACTGGGTGCGGAGGGGTGCGAACTGGGTGCGGAGGGGTGCGAACTGGGTGCGGAGGGGTGCGAACTGGGTGCGGAGGGGTGCGAACTGGGTGCGGAGGGGTGCGAACTGGGTGCGGAGGGGTGCGAACTGGGTGCGGAGGGGTGCGAACTGGGTGCGGAGGGGTGCGAACTGGGTGCGGAGGGGTGCGAACTGGGTGCGGAGGGGTGCGAACTGGGTGCGGAGGGGTGCGAACTGGGTGCGGAGGGGTGCGAACTGGGTGCGGAGGGGTGCGAACTGGGTGCGGAGGGGTGCGAACTGGGTGCGGAGGGGTGCGAACTGGGTGCGGAGGGGTGCGAACTGGGTGCGGAGGGGTGCGAACTGGGTGCGGAGGGGTGCGAACTGGGTGCGGAGGGGTGCGAACTGGGTGCGGAGGGGTGCGAACTGGGTGCGGAGGGGTGCGAACTGGGTGCGGAGGGGTGCGAACTGGGTGCGGAGGGGTGCGAACTGGGTGCGGAGGGGTGCGAACTGGGTGCGGAGGGGTGCGAACTGGGTGCGGAGGGGTGCGAACTGGGTGCGGAGGGGTGCGAACTGGGTGCGGAGGGGTGCGAACTGGGTGCGGAGGGGTGCGAACTGGGTGCGGAGGGGTGCGAACTGGGTGCGGAGGGGTGCGAACTGGGTGCGGAGGGGTGCGAACTGGGTGCGGAGGGGTGCGAACTGGGTGCGGAGGGGTGCGAACTGGGTGCGGAGGGGTGCGAACTGGGTGCGGAGGGGTGCGAACTGGGTGCGGAGGGGTGCGAACTGGGTGCGGAGGGGTGCGAACTGGGTGCGGAGGGGTGCGAACTGGGTGCGGAGGGGTGCGAACTGGGTGCGGAGGGGTGCGAACTGGGTGCGGAGGGGTGCGAACTGGGTGCGGAGGGGTGCGAACTGGGTGCGGAGGGGTGCGAACTGGGTGCGGAGGGGTGCGAACTGGGTGCGGAGGGGTGCGAACTGGGTGCGGAGGGGTGCGAACTGGGTGCGGAGGGGTGCGAACTGGGTGCGGAGGGGTGCGAACTGGGTGCGGAGGGGTGCGAACTGGGTGCGGAGGGGTGCGAACTGGGTGCGGAGGGGTGCGAACTGGGTGCGGAGGGGTGCGAACTGGGTGCGGAGGGGTGCGAACTGGGTGCGGAGGGGTGCGAACTGGGTGCGGAGGGGTGCGAACTGGGTGCGGAGGGGTGCGAACTGGGTGCGGAGGGGTGCGAACTGGGTGCGGAGGGGTGCGAACTGGGTGCGGAGGGGTGCGAACTGGGTGCGGAGGGGTGCGAACTGGGTGCGGAGGGGTGCGAACTGGGTGCGGAGGGGTGCGAACTGGGTGCGGAGGGGTGCGAACTGGGTGCGGAGGGGTGCGAACTGGGTGCGGAGGGGTGCGAACTGGGTGCGGAGGGGTGCGAACTGGGTGCGGAGGGGTGCGAACTGGGTGCGGAGGGGTGCGAACTGGGTGCGGAGGGGTGCGAACTGGGTGCGGAGGGGTGCGAACTGGGTGCGGAGGGGTGCGAACTGGGTGCGGAGGGGTGCGAACTGGGTGCGGAGGGGTGCGAACTGGGTGCGGAGGGGTGCGAACTGGGTGCGGAGGGGTGCGAACTGGGTGCGGAGGGGTGCGAACTGGGTGCGGAGGGGTGCGAACTGGGTGCGGAGGGGTGCGAACTGGGTGCGGAGGGGTGCGAACTGGGTGCGGAGGGGTGCGAACTGGGTGCGGAGGGGTGCGAACTGGGTGCGGAGGGGTGCGAACTGGGTGCGGAGGGGTGCGAACTGGGTGCGGAGGGGTGCGAACTGGGTGCGGAGGGGTGCGAACTGGGTGCGGAGGGGTGCGAACTGGGTGCGGAGGGGTGCGAACTGGGTGCGGAGGGGTGCGAACTGGGTGCGGAGGGGTGCGAACTGGGTGCGGAGGGGTGCGAACTGGGTGCGGAGGGGTGCGAACTGGGTGCGGAGGGGTGCGAACTGGGTGCGGAGGGGTGCGAACTGGGTGCGGAGGGGTGCGAACTGGGTGCGGAGGGGTGCGAACTGGGTGCGGAGGGGTGCGAACTGGGTGCGGAGGGGTGCGAACTGGGTGCGGAGGGGTGCGAACTGGGTGCGGAGGGGTGCGAACTGGGTGCGGAGGGGTGCGAACTGGGTGCGGAGGGGTGCGAACTGGGTGCGGAGGGGTGCGAACTGGGTGCGGAGGGGTGCGAACTGGGTGCGGAGGGGTGCGAACTGGGTGCGGAGGGGTGCGAACTGGGTGCGGAGGGGTGCGAACTGGGTGCGGAGGGGTGCGAACTGGGTGCGGAGGGGTGCGAACTGGGTGCGGAGGGGTGCGAACTGGGTGCGGAGGGGTGCGAACTGGGTGCGGAGGGGTGCGAACTGGGTGCGGAGGGGTGCGAACTGGGTGCGGAGGGGTGCGAACTGGGTGCGGAGGGGTGCGAACTGGGTGCGGAGGGGTGCGAACTGGGTGCGGAGGGGTGCGAACTGGGTGCGGAGGGGTGCGAACTGGGTGCGGAGGGGTGCGAACTGGGTGCGGAGGGGTGCGAACTGGGTGCGGAGGGGTGCGAACTGGGTGCGGAGGGGTGCGAACTGGGTGCGGAGGGGTGCGAACTGGGTGCGGAGGGGTGCGAACTGGGTGCGGAGGGGTGCGAACTGGGTGCGGAGGGGTGCGAACTGGGTGCGGAGGGGTGCGAACTGGGTGCGGAGGGGTGCGAACTGGGTGCGGAGGGGTGCGAACTGGGTGCGGAGGGGTGCGAACTGGGTGCGGAGGGGTGCGAACTGGGTGCGGAGGGGTGCGAACTGGGTGCGGAGGGGTGCGAACTGGGTGCGGAGGGGTGCGAACTGGGTGCGGAGGGGTGCGAACTGGGTGCGGAGGGGTGCGAACTGGGTGCGGAGGGGTGCGAACTGGGTGCGGAGGGGTGCGAACTGGGTGCGGAGGGGTGCGAACTGGGTGCGGAGGGGTGCGAACTGGGTGCGGAGGGGTGCGAACTGGGTGCGGAGGGGTGCGAACTGGGTGCGGAGGGGTGCGAACTGGGTGCGGAGGGGTGCGAACTGGGTGCGGAGGGGTGCGAACTGGGTGCGGAGGGGTGCGAACTGGGTGCGGAGGGGTGCGAACTGGGTGCGGAGGGGTGCGAACTGGGTGCGGAGGGGTGCGAACTGGGTGCGGAGGGGTGCGAACTGGGTGCGGAGGGGTGCGAACTGGGTGCGGAGGGGTGCGAACTGGGTGCGGAGGGGTGCGAACTGGGTGCGGAGGGGTGCGAACTGGGTGCGGAGGGGTGCGAACTGGGTGCGGAGGGGTGCGAACTGGGTGCGGAGGGGTGCGAACTGGGTGCGGAGGGGTGCGAACTGGGTGCGGAGGGGTGCGAACTGGGTGCGGAGGGGTGCGAACTGGGTGCGGAGGGGTGCGAACTGGGTGCGGAGGGGTGCGAACTGGGTGCGGAGGGGTGCGAACTGGGTGCGGAGGGGTGCGAACTGGGTGCGGAGGGGTGCGAACTGGGTGCGGAGGGGTGCGAACTGGGTGCGGAGGGGTGCGAACTGGGTGCGGAGGGGTGCGAACTGGGTGCGGAGGGGTGCGAACTGGGTGCGGAGGGGTGCGAACTGGGTGCGGAGGGGTGCGAACTGGGTGCGGAGGGGTGCGAACTGGGTGCGGAGGGGTGCGAACTGGGTGCGGAGGGGTGCGAACTGGGTGCGGAGGGGTGCGAACTGGGTGCGGAGGGGTGCGAACTGGGTGCGGAGGGGTGCGAACTGGGTGCGGAGGGGTGCGAACTGGGTGCGGAGGGGTGCGAACTGGGTGCGGAGGGGTGCGAACTGGGTGCGGAGGGGTGCGAACTGGGTGCGGAGGGGTGCGAACTGGGTGCGGAGGGGTGCGAACTGGGTGCGGAGGGGTGCGAACTGGGTGCGGAGGGGTGCGAACTGGGTGCGGAGGGGTGCGAACTGGGTGCGGAGGGGTGCGAACTGGGTGCGGAGGGGTGCGAACTGGGTGCGGAGGGGTGCGAACTGGGTGCGGAGGGGTGCGAACTGGGTGCGGAGGGGTGCGAACTGGGTGCGGAGGGGTGCGAACTGGGTGCGGAGGGGTGCGAACTGGGTGCGGAGGGGTGCGAACTGGGTGCGGAGGGGTGCGAACTGGGTGCGGAGGGGTGCGAACTGGGTGCGGAGGGGTGCGAACTGGGTGCGGAGGGGTGCGAACTGGGTGCGGAGGGGTGCGAACTGGGTGCGGAGGGGTGCGAACTGGGTGCGGAGGGGTGCGAACTGGGTGCGGAGGGGTGCGAACTGGGTGCGGAGGGGTGCGAACTGGGTGCGGAGGGGTGCGAACTGGGTGCGGAGGGGTGCGAACTGGGTGCGGAGTGGTGCGAACTGGTGGCGGAGTTGTGCGAACGGGTCACGGATTGGTGCGAACTGGTGGCGGAGTGGTGCGAACTGGTTGCGGAGTGGTGCGAACGTTTTGCGGGGTGGTGCGAACTGGTTGCAGAGTGCTGTGAACTGGTTGCGAAGTGGTGGGAACTGGCCGCGGAGTGGTGCGAGCTGGTTGCGGAGTGGTGTCAACCGGTTGCAGTGTGCTGCAAACGGGTTGCGGAGTGGTGGAAACTGGTTGCGGAGTTGTGCGAACTGGTTGTGGAGTGGTGCAAACTGGTTTTGGGGTGGTGCAAACTGGTTGCGGAGTGGTGCGACCTGGTTGCGGAGTGGTGCGAACTGGTTGCGGAGTGGTGCAAACTGCTGGCGGAGTGGTGTGAACTGATTGCCGAGTGGTCCAATCTGGTTCCAGAGTGGTGCAAACTGGTTGTGGAGTGGTGCGAACTGATTGCGGAGTGGTGCGACCTGGCTGCGGAGTGGTGCGAACTGGTTGCGGAGTGGTACGAACTGGTTGCGGAGTAGTGCAAACTGGTTGCAGAGTGGTGCGAATTGAATG
>SZWC01026609.1:3014-14501 GCA_023375785.1 Penium margaritaceum
ATCTCCCTCGTCCAAAAGCTCGTTCTTCAGCACTCCATGCTGCTGATGATATGGCAGCTCCCATGCCATGTGCATGTTGAGGACGATGCAGTAGTTTGCTTCCCCCAACCTTGGAAGCCGTGCGTTGTGTCAGAGCTGGGACCGCCTGACGAGCATGCCTGTGCAGCACTATGCAGTACATAGTTCCTCCCTCCCTAGGAGTAGGAGACTGGCATGCGCTCCCTTTGTAGCGCATGCGTGCACACTATTTACATTACGCTCCTTACACCCCAAGAGCCAGAATGCCAAAAGTTATCTGGCCTGTACAGAAGTAAATTCCCCACTGTTTCATACCCGGGATTGTACGGTAGAATCCGTATCTTCTTGTACGGTCCTCTGATTTCTCCGCCGTCTTCACTCCAGTGGAACGGTAAACCACTGCAGTAATTGACAACCTCTAACACTCCCCCTCAATTGCTGTGCTGGTGATGCAACATGAGTTTACAGCTGCGGGCCTCCAAAAAAATATTCGAGGGCAGTCCAGAAGTTTTTGTCCAAGGATTGGAGCTGATCCTCATTCTCGGTCAGAGGGTAGTTGAGAAAATCGTTGAAGCTGGCTTCGTAATTGAGAAGAAGACTTATGCCCTTGTTTTCAGCTCTATTGGTTCCCGGGAAGATTGGTGATGTATTTCCGGGTCCTGTTGGGCTCGAATGAAGTAGCTCCAAAAACTAGAAAACATCCGGGTCGAGTTCGGGCACCTCCAGCAAAAAATTAGTTGCTTCATGGAGAGGCAAATCCTCCGATGCCTTTCGGCCAAGAGGCTGAGCATGTTCCAGGGACCAGTTTTCGTCATCTCCAACATTGTACAGCCCCTGCTAAGTTGGTGCTGCTGTTGGAAAGTTGTGCTGAGCTACTGGAGCAGTAGAAAGGCCACCCATGGGGCAGTTGAAGCCTTCTGTCCCGCTTTCAGTCGCGTAGGGGTGTTTTTCTTCAGTAACAGTCGTCGAGGTGCAAGCAGTTCGCTTGCTAGCCCGTTTCAGTCCTGCCATCTTCAGTCCGGTGGATTGTCTCTCAAAAACGGCGTTTCCTGACGCGTTGTCCGCTAGAGAGGTCGGCTCAGCAATCGATTTCACGTGCTGGGCCGTCTTCCTGATTTCGCCGGAGCTGAAGATCGAGTGTCTGCCGCACGAACTTGCCGGTGGAGCTGACTTCTCTACGTAGTCGAGGAGGCAAAGTGCGCAATCGCTGGTGAGTGATTGCGCAATCTTCACTTCGTCTTTTTCTCTCTTGCTTTCGCTTGGCGAGATCCCCTCCACGTCCTTTGTGAGTCCTGTAGGTCCCCAGTCAGGAGGGTGAGCTGTCTCGCCCTCTGCGCAGGCCGGCGCCGATGCTGATGTCAGCATCGGCGCTGGCCAATCTTCGCACTTCTGTGCGAGGTTTGTCGACGCCGAGCGAGCTCCTCCCCTCCTCCTTGCACGCTATCGCTCCGAATCCGCAGCTTCCCCTTCAGCTATCGCTGCTTCGAGCAATGCTCCATCAGTGAGCGAGCCTAGCTCGCTAGTTTGTCTTCTTCTGGCGAGGTCGAGGATGCCAATGCGACCGCCGCTTTGGCCGTGGCTGAATGTTGTCGCTGGAAGGGTAGATTTTGCAACGACAGAACCTGCAACGGCAGAATCTGCTGCTCCGACGAAAAAATTGGTCAGGTTGCTCACCGTTCCGAGTGCAATCTGCTGCACATGAGCTGCTTGGCTTGCTTTTCCAGCTGCTGCCTTGCTCTCCTTCCTTGATGGAGCTGTAAAAATCAATGGCAGCCCACTCCGGTAAATGGAGTCCACTTTTGTTGACTTAACAAAGCGACCGAAGCGGTCGCGCAGGCCTTTGCCTCGTTGTGAGCCAAAATAAGATTTCACCCATGAATTTGGGACTGATGGAGGAGAGATTCCTGCCGTTGAATATTCCACAGCTGCAAAACTGATTTTTTCTTGATCTTTCTTGCTCCCCCTTGCAACCTCACATCACGCCGTGGAATTTACGTGCACCATGAAGCACGCAAAACTTGTCTGCACATTGCAAGAGGTGGAATCTATCCATGGGGAAATTTCGGCTCTTCGACGCCCGTATCCCGGAAACCTTGGAGTTCTTTGAGGCGTACTGCGAGAACGCATTCGATGTGAGTCCACTTTGTTGCATGCATCGATAGTGGATTTCTTTTGGGACGCTTTTTGTCAGAAAGTCGGCAGCTTGTAGCTTTCCTGGTATGTAAACGAGTTCCACCGTACCGTCTTGGACCTTAGAGCAAATCCAATGCCCCCGGATATCGATGTGCTTGGTCCTGCCTTGAAATTTTGTCAAGTTTTCCAGGTCGATCGCCGAGCTGTTATCAACAAACACTTGCGTCGGCTTCACTTGCGCAAAGCCGATGTCGTCTAGGAGGTTGCGAAGGTAAGTGACCTACTGTGTTGCCGCTGTTGCCGCCACGTACTCAGCTTCTGCTGAACTGAGAGTTATGATTTTTTTCCGCTTGCTCATCCAAGAGAGCTCCACCGCCGAACAGACACACAAATCCAGTAGTGTTGCGTCGGTCTTCTTCGGTCCCTCCAAAATCGGCATCCACGTAACATTGGAGCTCGAGATCTCTCGAGGTCCCAAAGCACAATCTTGCGTTGCTTGTGGTTTTGAGGTAACCAAGAGCTCGGTCGAGCTCTTTGCAAGCTGCTTCAGCACATGTCTCATTGCCGCGTGCAAAGTTGCTCACGGCAAACTGCAGGTCAGGTCGCGTGCAGCTTGCAGCGTGCATCAATGAACCGATTCTGCTACGGTAGTCAGTCTTGCTCCTCCCCCTTACTCCTTGATGCACCAGCTGCTGTTGGGTGAGAGGAGCAACCACGTGCCGGTCTGGCACATCAAAGCGGTCACAGACCTTTGTTGCATGGGTCTGCTGACTTAGCTCAAGTGTCCGTGCTTTTCGGTCACGCTTGATATTCATGCCAAGGTAGTACTCGAAGCTTGGCATGAGAGTCAAGTTGACTTCTTTTGCCATGGCCGTAGCCGTGGCTTTGATGAACTCAGCTGACGGGCCGATGATCAGGATGTCATCGACNCGTAGCAATCGGGTTGCAGGTTGGTGATGAACAATGGAGGACTAGGCAGTCGTCCTAGGCTGATGCGAGAAAATCAAGGGACTCCAGAAGGCTATGGAGTTTCCGGAACTACAAAAGCGGGCTTTGCTTGAGACCGTACAAGATTTTCACGAGCTTGCACACTCTTCCGCTCCCATTGTCAGAACCCTGTGGCTGCTTCATGTAGACGACTGTGTCCATTTCTCTGTGAAGAAATGCATTCTTCACGTCGAGCTGTTGCACTTCGTAGTCCTTCACAGCTGCGACGGAAAGTAGAATGCGAGCTGTGGTATAGCGGCTCACTGGGGCGTAGGTCTCGAAGAAGTCCTTCCCCTTAACCTGTGAAAATCCTTTGGCCACCAAACGTGCCTTGAACTTGTCGATGCTCCCGCCAGCCTTTGTTTCGATGCAAAAAACCCATTTGACCCCAACAGGCCATGCTCCAGGAGGTAGCTCCACGAGTTCCCACGTGTCTTGGTCCATGAGGCTTTCATATTCTGCATCCAATGCAGCTTTTCATTTTGTAGCATGTTCTCCACTGAGAGCTTCCTTGATTGTCTTGGGTCCCGGTGGTAGCTCCTTGGTTGTTGACAAAAGGGCAGCAAGATGAGTGGTGGAGAACTCAGCGAGGACGTCTGCGTCCTCGTTGTAGACACAACATAGTGTGATTGCCATGTTGTGCTCGTCATGATCCTCCTCCACTTTCTGTTGCTCCAATTTCTGCTTCAGGAGGCGAGTGAAATGCCGACGATGAACTCCACTTGGTTCGTCGACTTGCCGCGCCGTCTTAGGACGATTTTGCACAGGCACAACCTCAGGTTCACCATCCGCTACTACGAGAGGCTGGTGAAGGCCGGAGATGCGTTCGCGATCGTTTCCACCGAAGGGCACACGCGCTCCCATCGTCTCTTTATGCGCTTGATTCAGATCCGTAAAGGTGAGTGGGTCTGAGCTGTCGTCTGAATCCTTTAGTGAGTGGCAGTAGGAGTCGTAAAATGTTTGCAAGAATTCTGGTTCTTTCCTGCGCTTCTCCTCCCATGCCTGGCGCGCAAGATTTAAAAAAAAATGGCATCGCGGCTGGTTGAGATTCGCTGCATGTCCACGTCATAGAAATACCATCCCTTCATGCTTGGGCTCTGGCCAAGGAACACTCCCCATGCTGCTTTGTCTGCCAGCTTCTTGCGGCGCTCCTCTGGCACATAGAATAGTGCCATACAGCCAAAGGTTTGAAGGGTGGTGACATCAGGCTTGTCACCATGCAATGCTTGAAATGGTGTTGTGTCGGGTAGGGCCATGTGTGGTACGCGATTGCGTACCCAAACTGCTTGCCTCAAGGCATGCTGCCACCAGCTGTTGTCGAGTTGAGCACCAAGAAGCATAGACTTCAGCATCTCTTGTATCGTGCACTTTGTTCTCTCTGCCACCCCGTTTTGCTGCGGCGTGTAGGCTGTCAAGAACTGTTTCACGATCCCCATGTCTTCTAGGCGAGACATGAACTCAGCACTCGTGTACTTGCCAGCACCATCCGAGCGTAACACTTGTAGCTTGTAGTTGCTCTGACTTTCTGCCATGGCCAGCCACTTGAAGAAGTACGTAGGAGCCTCGTCTCTTGTGCGAAGAGGATAGCTCCATGCAAACCTCATCGCGTCATCGACAAACAGTAGAAATTATCGATGACCGCCGCTGACTGTGGCCGTTGGCAATGGTCCACAGATGTCTGTGTGGACCAACTTCAATTTTTGGTTGACGTTACACTTAGAGGCAGAAGGAAACGCCTGGCGAGGTGACTTTTCTCGAACGCACTCCTCGCACAGCTGCACTACGTCCTTGCTGTCCTTGATGTCGAGTCCGTTGACCTGATCTTTCTTGTGCATCGCTTGCAGGAGCTGGTTGTTGACGTGGCCGAAACGCTTGTGCCACAAGGATAGATCTGCACCAGGTTGTTGGTGGAGACTTGCCGCTGCAAAAGAAGGCACAGAGTCTTTTTGAGCTGGTGGGCCGAAGTCCAGCTCGATCATTCCATGTGGTAGGAGTTGTTCCTCAGCGAAGGTCTCCCCCTCATGACTCTTTTGTGCGACGTGTTGTCCGCTGCTGACGATGCGTGCACCTCTCCTCATCAATTGTCCGAGAGACAAGGTTCACAGAAATGCCTGGTACATAGAGCACGTCACCAAATTTGACTTGGGCACCTTCGTACCCAGTCACTGTCATCTTCCCTTTCCCCAGCACAGGCACTTGCTTGTTGTTGGCCACGGTGACGAAACCTTTAGAGTAGGGTAGGAGTTCGTGGAGGCACTCCTTGTTGAATGTGATGTGCGAGGTGCACCCACTGTCGAGATACCACATGTAAGGAGAACGCATGAGGGTGTCGCTTTGAGTACTTGACAACTCAAAAACTGACCCCGTGTAGTCGTACTCCTTCCCCTCCCCTCCCTCCTGCTTCTCAGCTTCTTGCTTGTCAGCCTCCTTCTCCTGCTTCCCATTCTTCTTCTCACACTTTCCTTTTGACTTGTTTTCCTGCTTCTCCCGTCTAGCTTGCTCCTCATCCTTTTGTCGCTTCCATCAATCTTTGGTCTTGTGTCCCTTCTTCTTGCAATAATGGCACTCAATTGCAGGACGCGATCCTGGGAGCTGGCCGTACGAGCTGCGTCTGCTCACATTCGGGGAGGACTGGGCGAATGAATGGGACAAGGCAGTGTTCCTTGTGGACTGGTTGGTACGCGAAGGCTGAGAAGACAACACAGCAGCGCTGACATCATGGCAAGTGGCATTGGATAAGATGCGCTCTTTGTTCTTCATTAGAAGCTGATCACGATGTTCGGTAAGCAGCATCTTGCAGACGTAGGCCTTGGTCAACTCTGCTTCCTACTTGAACTTCAACACTTTGCGAACATCGTCCCAGTCTCCAGTCAGGCCGTTGAGGGGAATGGTAACTAAGATGGGTTTTGAAACAGGTGCGTCTGTCACTGCGAGCTGGTCGCGAAGTGACTTTGCCTTGTTGATGTAGCTCTCCACTTCGTCGAAACCGCTGAGGCTGATGTGTGAGAGCTCGGTCAGGAGATGAGACTTGAAGGTTGAGTCTCCTGACATGTAGGTCCTCAACATGTAGGACCATGCATCTTGAGCAGGTTGTGCAGAGCCCTCGTACATTCGAATTGCTTGTTGGATGCGTGGGCTTAACTGATTATCTAGCACCATGAATGCAGCCCGGGTAAAGTAGTTGAACTCGGCCACCACCTGAGGCAGTGCTCCTGGCGTTGGAGGTGAGTAGAATACGTCATAGAACTTCCAGAGACTGTGAATTTGGGCAACTTGCTTGAATTTGTGTGCCCAGTGTGGGAAGTACTCGCCATCAAACTTCTCGATGACAATCTTATGCAGCTGTAGAGAGGCTGCTGATGCAGGTACGATGTCCACCAAATGCTGAAAAGGTAAGCCTTTGCTGCCACGGGAGGGACTTGCACAGGCATCTGCTGCATTGGGCTTGCTGGGTTCGGCTGCAAGACTGGCACTGATGCCGCTGCTACTCTTCCCACTGTGGGCTGGGCCATGAAAGTAGGTGGCACATGTGCCTGGTGCACTTGCTGAACGGGTGCCATAGGTGGCACCTGTGGTGCAACCTGTTGCTGCGGCATTCCCCCAGGTGCACCTGGTTGAACTGGCGGAGGATTGGTTGCATGACCGGTTGAGGGTTTGCAGGAGGCAGATGAGCAGATGAGCCTTGTGACATCTGTTGCCACTGCATCTGCTGCTGTTGCTGTTGCAACTGCTGCTGAAGTTGCTGCTGTTGCTGCTGAAACCATGTCAGCTGTTGCTGAAGCTGGGCGATGTGGGCTCCTTGGGCGGCGTCAGATTGTTGCAGCTGTTGTGTCTGAGATGCCTGTGCAGCATGTGTGAGCTGCTCTTGTTGTCGAAGGAGTTCTTGAGCTCCAAGCTGCTGCCTTAATGCCTCGCGCTCACGCTCCACTGCCTGGCGTGCTGCACCTCCTTGTTGCGCCAAACGCTGCGCCTCTTCCACCAAGCATTGGGCCTCTGCCGCTTGACGTTGTGTGTGGTCTGCGACATGCCGACCTTGTTCCTGTCCCATGCATAAACCATGCAAAACAGAATTCTCATCAAGAGCAGGTGAATCTGCCCTTTCTCCATCCACTTCCATATGACTCATGGTCACGTGCGCCCTTTGATTTGTGCAGGTTGTATGCCGCGATGGCTGACTGCACTACTCACGTGGAGGAAGACCGTTGAAGGTTCCTCCTTGTACAAGGATGGTGAAGAGCTACTCCACTAATCAACTACAGCTGCCACTACCAATAAAGCTGCAAAAAGCTCCCCCTATGCTCTGATACCATGTCAGAGTTTGTACAGCGGAAGGGGACTACAGCAAGGTCTGACAGGCCTTGCTGCTTTGTATAGGATGTTTTCTGAGAGCTCAGCAGATTTTGCATGTACCATCAAACTTTGAAGAAATGCACTTGCACGAATTTGAGAATCCAATCTTGATTGANGCCCACTGATGGGTAATCCCCTGCTTAGGCCATGCCGGCCATCAATGCAGGGGTCTTGGATCTGCCACCGTCTTGCAGGTAGTATGGCCTTCAGGTAGTCTGGATGTCCTCCACCCACGCTGGCACGAACGTGCCAGGCTTGCTGGGGGTCTCCAGTCTTCAGAGGGCTCTCCAGCGAAGGTCTTGGACGGAACTCTAGGCCTTGTAGCACAGCGGATGTCAAGCCGCTGAAGGGAGACGCCTTGAGACTGAGGTTGAGGAGGTGCTCTTCTGTGGAGTCATTGATTTCTTATTTTTGAGAGTGTCTTGGCCATGGTCTTATATACAGTGGCCCCAGGCTTGCTTGTAGGGCAAACCACCTCCATAGGAATCGTCCACTTGGGAAATGGAGAAGCTTCCTCCCTGAGGAAGCTTTCTCTGGCTTAATGGAGAAGGTTCTCCATTTGTTTTCTTCCTTCAGAAGCTTCTCTTGTCAGCCGTTGATGTTGCCAAATGGTCAGATGAGGATCGTCGATCTCCCTCGTCCAAAAGCTCGTTCTTCAGCGCTCCATGCTGCTGATGACATGGCAGCTCCCATGCCATGTGCATGTTGAGGACGATGCAGTAGTTTGCTTCCCCCAACCTTGGAAGCCGTGCGTTGTGTCAGAGCTGGGACCGCCTGACCAGCATGCCTGTGCAGCACTATGCAGTACATAGTTCCTCCCTCCCTAGGAGTAGGAGACTGGCATGCGATCCCTTTGTAGTGCATGCGTGCACACTATTCACATTAGGCTCCTTACACCCCAAGAGCCAGAATGCCAGAAATGATCTGGCATGTACAGAAGTGAATTCCCCACTGTTTCATACCCAGGTTTGTACGGTAGAATCCGTATCTTCTTGTGCGGTCCTCTGATTTCTCCGCCGACTTCACTCCAGTGGAGCGGTAAACCACTGCAGTAATTAACAACCTCTAACAGTGTTTATGTGAGTCACATTACCGGGCACAAAAGCAATATGACATTGACATCTATGGGCACTGCAATATTATTTCTTTGATCACTATGGGCACCACAGTCTTATTCAAGTGCATAGCCTGGGCATGGTAGCAATGTTCATGGCCCAAGTATGTGCATTGTTGAACGCTTTCACTGACAATTATGGGCATGCAAGTAATAATGCAGGAAGTACTACCCAGTCCACTCTGGATCTAACCACTTTGGATCCAGTACACTGCACAACCATAGGGTTTGGCACAAGTCGCATCCACATCCCTCACGTCCTTGACATCCCAGTGCATTATAGAATATGTCCTCATCGTCATCAACAGAGTCGATGTTGTCGTCTCCTCTCTTGTACAAGACTTCTTTCCCATGACTCTCCTCTGCCTCTGCTACAGTAGTATAGGCATCCACTTGACATGCGTCCTTGTGTGTAGCTGTACACTGGCACATGCCTACGTATCTTGTTCTTGTTGGCGGCCACAAGTAGGAGAATGGTTTCTGACACACCAATGTTGCACCAACTCCCATGAGGAAGATGATAGTCAAGTCGTCTTGGTCACAAGAACTCATGTTTCTGAATCCTCCAAAGAGAATGAAATGAAGGTGTGAAGAGTCCACACGTACACTTGGTTTCTCAGTGGTGCATCCAGTTAAAGATTATTTCATCACAGTAGTGTTTATTACAATTTCAACAGAACTGCAATTGTGGATTAAAACAGATGCATGCCTGGACAATGCAGAAATCATGTTTGTCATTAGTGATTGTGAGTTATCCCAAGTGAGGAGTGTGTATGGGCACAATTCAACATGGGGAGGGAGGAGTACAGGACCGCAGGCATTTGTCATTGAAATGCTTTCTCAAATGGACTTGCTCAAAACTAACTAGGGCATAAATAATCCGGTGCCCGTCGTTTCGGTCGATAGAGACGCGCTGCCCATAGTTGATGTCGACCCGCACGCAGTACCCAAAGTCGAAAACGACTCGCACGTGGTGTCCATAGTCGGAAACGGAAAGACTGCAGTGCCCATATTTTTCAGTTTCCGAGACGAATCCGAATTCTATGACTACTGTGCCCAATATTCACGCGAAGTATTCGGTTCGCTTTGACTTGCATGTCGGAAAGAAACCTCGCATGTTTGCCAGACTGGGCAGGCAGCCTCTGCTTCGATTTGTCATTTTCCGTTCGACGGCGGGAAGTTCGCACAACCACAACCCATGCATGAGGACCGCCATCGTCGCGCCATAGCCGACGTCTACGCATCCCCCGGAATAGTACATTTTTGTCGCCAATGAATGCTCGCCGAATGGTTTAGGCCACCGGCAACGACATATTGTCCACGGTGGATGTTGCCGACGCCGCGCGCACGTCAACCTTGTCGACGGCATGTGCCGACGTCCACCCACGCTCACGCGAACAGGTTCATCAAGTGAACTGCTTTTTCTACCGGTTCGCACGATGAACCGGTACTTCGCCGTCGGTTGAAGGTGCTTCCCCAATATGAAGTTGCGCTCTTTTTACTCCTACTATCGAACTTTGACAAACACGTTCCTTGGACATGGACAACGATGCCCGTCCTAATGGCCTCACACAGCAGGGATGGGGTACTCCCGTGGAGGATCCTGTGGCCGTGTACCAGGCTTGGGTGGCATTGAAGGAGGCGTGGGACCGCTATGTCGCACGCAATGCAAGGTTGGGCTACATTGTACCACCATGGGTCAAGAATCCTGTTTCTCCGTACCATATGGCCTGGGTTTTGGGAGTGCCCATGCCAAGTAGCAGGCCGCTCAACTGTCCCGACCCATGGGAGCCATGGATATGGTCGGAGCCACCGAGTCCGTCATGAGGAATCCATGGTAATGCCGTCGACAACTTTGGGCATGTGAGATTTAATGTAGTGACAGTACTGGGTTTATATGTAGAGCACAAATGCTCCGGTGCCCATCGTTTCGCCAGATAAAGCAGCGGTGTCCATAGTAAAAAACGAACTGACAGCGGTATCCATAGTCAAAAACGGAAAGACGCCGGTGTCCATAGTCGAAAACGACATGAAATCGGTGCCCATGTTATTCTTCGTGCGAGCGAAAACGGAAAAATAAAACAATTGTACCCACGTCCTCGAAGTCGGACTTCGCCGACTTCGAGGGCAAAGTGGGCGAAACTGACACTGGCATTGCCGATGTCAAAAGTAATCCTGTCGCGAGTTTTGAAGGTCGCAAGTGCGAACTCGAAAACTAGCGAAAGGAAGCGCGTCATTTCACAAACCCCTCCCAAATATCGAACAACCCCCCTAGTTACACTTAGGGGTTTGGGTTTTTTTTTTAACTTGCCAGGTCATCTGCCGGGCACCGCGGTAGCGGGATGGGGCCCGGCAGAAGCCTGGCCGCAACTGTTCATTGTGCGCGACCAAAAAAAAAACAGCAGCGAAGGCAGTACCCATCCCGTGTTTAGCGACAATAACGTAAAATATCCCGCAGCTGAAACGGAACAAAAACCATCCCGCTCCAATGTATTTGATCATACCACCGTGTGGACCATAAATTCACATTCAAAGACAAAAACGCCGAGAAGTAGTTTCCAATGCAATCAGGAAAAATAAACATGGATATAAATATGCATATAGATATGAATTTAGATATACAAATACATCTACATAAATATATAGACATTGACATACATATAGAAATAGATATAGATATAGATGTAGATATAGATATTCATATAGATACAGATATAGATATAGATATAGATATAGACATAGATATAGACATAGATATAAAAATAGATATAGATATAGATATAGATATAAATATAGATATAGATATAGATATAGATATAGATATAGATATAGATATAGATATAGATATAGATATAGATATAGATATAGATATAGATATAGATATA
>SZWC01026609.1:18999-32138 GCA_023375785.1 Penium margaritaceum
GATATAGATATAGATATAGATATAGATATAGATATAGATATACATATAGATATAGATATAGACATAGAAAAAGATATAGATATTTATAGATAGAGATATACATATAGATATAGATGTAGACATATACATACATATAGATAGGAAGATATAGAGAGTTAAAAATATAGATATATTCATAGATATAGACATACACATAGATGTAAATGTACATGTACATATGTTTAGTTATAGATGTATGCACTATATACTTTATGGAATATACATATAACTATAGATTCAAGTATATACATAGATATGAATATAGCTATAGACATAGATTTACATATAAATACATGAAAGATGTAGGTATGGATAGAGATATAAATATAGACATAAACATAGACATAGCAATAGTCGTAGATGCACAGACATGAAAACACTGATAAAAACAAATGTAAACATAGATAAAAATACATACACTGACATAGGTAACAAAATATGTACCATTATTCATGTATCCATTTTCCCCACATGTTAACATGATTATAAATTTAAGAAAGGGTATGAGAATACTGATATCTCTAACGAGATGCAAATGTAACTAAACGTACACAGAAAACTATTACTGCCATGTTTATGCGTTTATGTATAAGCCTTTATGAAGTACATTTAAGACAAACAAATGTTGGATTGTTTGACTTGTGAAGAAGGGAGAGTGCGATTCCGTTCCTAGGCATATAGGTTCTGAAAAATGTCTTTCACACCTTAGGCATTTTGTCTTCTGTCATGTAATGGTGCTGCATGGTATCCTATTTCATGTTTTTATCTTGACTTTTTGCTCGTCATGGCTGCTTGCATATGCACAATTATGTAGTACAATTTCTTCCAACGAAGAAGTAACATCTTACTGATTGTGTATTTTTTTAAATCTTCAAACGTGTGAGAATAAACCCAATATCTGTGTTTGGTCGGGTTCTGGTGTTGCATTGTTTTGGAGCGCTGCCTTAGTTGTCGGTTTTCAACGCCGGACGTAGAAAAGAAATGGTTTCTGTCCTTGGGGGTTTTCGCAACCGATGGACTGGAAATAAGACCAGGTGCGGCTAGAGGGGGCTGCCCGGGGAGTTGGCTGCCCGCGTAGCTGCCCGCGATCCTGGGGGGATCGTTACCCAAGCGCGGACGACCCACGCTGCATCCCCGCTAAGGGGCATTCGCCTCGAGTGCGCCGCTGGGACCACCGAGCGCATTCGATATCGCGCATTCGAAAGTGTGGCGCGGCGGCGGTCCCGACAGATGCCAAGCGTGCGCCGCATCCTGCAAACCCCCCCAAACCTACTACAAACCTCCTAGTTTATATGGGGGGTTTGGCAGGATCATCGCGAGCTCGCAGGGAGGTTTCGGCGCGAAACGCCTCCTGCGAGCTCGCGACGACCGGCGAAACACGAAGTCAAAAAACATATCAAATATGACATATACATGAAATATATATCAACCGTGCCCATTTTTGCTCGCGTGACGAAAAACATGGGCACCGCTGTCATGTCGTTTTCGACTATGGGCACCGGCGTCTTTCCGTTTTTTACTCTGGGCACCGCCGTCAGTTCGTTTTTGACTATGGACACCGTTGCTTTATCTGGCGAAACGATGGGTACATTACTACTCCGTCCTTATATGTATCATTCCAGTGACATGTTTGGGCAGCCCAGCTATTTTCCATGCAAAACAATGGGTACGCCTTCATTATTTCACGTCCACAATGGGCATCCGAGGTTTATTGCAGAGACATATTTGGGTACATGAAACATTATGAGCATGTGGTTTTGGTGTCCTGCTCATTTCAGGGCATACAGTTCATATTTCATGGGCATGTGGTGTTAGTGTCCTGCACATTTGAGGGCATCGAGTTCATCCTTCAATGTCAACCTAGGGCATTTCAGAAATATTTAATGATGAAAATTTGGGCACGAAAGTCTTACTAGTGTTCATTTCATGGGCATGTCGTGTTACTCTGCCGTTAGTGTCCTGCACATTTGAGGGCATATAGATCATATTTTCATGTCAGACAAGGGCATTTCAGTAATATTTCATGATGAACATTGGGCATGAAAGTCTTAATCCTGTACCAATTATGGGCATGGAAGTAATGATCTGGGTACAATATGGGCATTGTTGCATTACTTCTGAGGAAAATGTGGGTATGCAGATACTAATTCAGGATGAGTTACCCAGTCCACTCTGGATCTAACCACTTTGGATCCAGTACACTGCACAGCCAAAGCCAGTGGCACAGGTCGCATCCGCAACCCTGACGACCATCGCATCCCAGTGCATCAAAAAATATGTCCTCTTCGGCATCAATGTACCCGATGTTGTCGTCTCCAGACACGTAGAAGACATCTTCCCCATGACTCTCCTCTGCCTCTGGTACAGTAGTGTAGGCATCCGATTCACATGTGTCGTTGTGTGTAGGTGTACAATGGCACATGCCTACGAATCTTCTTCTTGTTGACGGCCACAAGTAGGAGAGCAGTTTCTGACACACCAATATTGTACCAACTCCCATGAGGAACATGATAGTCAAGTCGTCTTGGTGACAAGAACTCATGTTGTTCATTCCATCCAAGTAAAGACTGAAAGAGAATGAACTGAAGATGTGAACAGCCTATATGTACTCTTCGTACCTCTTAGTGGTGGATCCACATTTAGTCAATAATATCAGACCACTCTTCATTACAATTTCAATGCAACTGCAATTGTGGATTACAACACTTGCATACTGGGACAAGGCACAAATCATACTTGTCACCTATGATGCTCAGTTATGTAAAGTAACGAGTATTACATCCTTTGGGGTTTGTACATGGGGTGGGAGGAGTAGCCGAGATATGGCAATGGTCACTCAAATCCTTTGTAAAATGCTGTTACTCAAAACTACAAATCCACGTACACCACAAGTGAAGTCTACTGTAATGCAGGAGTGCAATCATGCGCCACATGTAATGTGGCATGCACCTCCCCTACCACAAGTGCTCGTTGTAGATCTCTGCAAGGCGAACACAGGCAATGAACACANTCCTCCTCCTCCTCCTCCTCCTCCTCCTCCTCATCCTCAGACTCTGCATCCTCTGCGGCAGGTGGTGCATCATCGGCCTCATCCCCTGAGTATCCCATAGCGTCCACGTTGCTCCTGCACGAGGCACGCATGCGTCTCTCTGCGTCAATCTCGGAGACGCGTGCGGCTGCAATCGCCTCTGGTGTTGGGACCTCCATGTTCAGGCACGCCCGCCTGACATGTCCCTGCTTCCCACAGCGTGCACAGATGCGGCGGTTCTTCAACTTTGTGTGCCTGTCCAAGCGCACCGTGGCTGGCCGCCCACGCCCGCGACTTGGTCCCGGCTGATTCCACTTGGGCTCTGCGGGCTTGACCTGGCGCACCTTTGGCAGTGGGAAGGGTGCGTTGTACGTGCGCTTGTAGCTCAGGTTGAGGTAGCCGAGATCGATGTAGGTGACCGGGTTCATTGCGTTCTCCAGCAGTAGGCTGCACGCGTGCGGACACGGCACTCCATACTCCTGCCAACGCCCACATGTGCAAGACTTCGTCGTGATGTTCACATCGCGTGGAGTGCCGTTGGGCCGAGTGGCTATGCCAGTGTGCCACGGTCCCCTCTCGTCGCCGTCCAAGTCCAGGGCGTACTCCCTGCTGCGGTCGCAGGTATTCTTCAGCTTCAGGTAGAGCGCGGGCGCGACGTTGCCCGGGGCATCGTGTGCCAACCTGCGGCAAATGTGCCACAAACGCTGCACGAACAGATGCAGGTTCATGAAGCAGAAAAAGGGGTACATCTTCCGCAGCTCCACCAGCTTGCCATTCAACGACTCCATGGCGTTGCTGGTGGTGTGCCCACCGCGAGAAACAGGACAGTACAGCCGACTCCAGCGCTCCTTCGGGATTCCGGGCTCTCCATTCCCACCCAGCAGGTAATCCACCGCCCTAGGTGCTATGCGCCGCATCTCTGCCAGAGCTGCGTCCCAGTCCGCCTCCGTCTTCACGTGTGCCAGGTTCCAGAACAGTGCGCCAGACCTGCCCTGGAACTTGGACTGCACATTGCGCATCAGGTGCCACACGCAGTACGTGTGAGTCGCCCCGGGCAGCTTGGCCTCGACTGCGTTGGCCAGCCCCTTCTCCCGGTCAGAAATGACCACGGTCCCCTGAGCTGCTGCGTTCGGGTACGTTGCTGCCACCAACTCGCAGAACCAAGTCCAATTGCGCTCATCTTCTCCGGACACCAGGGCGTATGCAGCGGGCACCGTGTTGTCATTAGCGTCAAAAAATTGCATGATGAGCAGCACCTGTTTGTGCCCATTTTTCAGGTGTGTCCCATCCATGACAAGGACCCTCCTCGTGTACTCAAACCCCCGCCTGCAGGCACCTGGTGCGATGAACACACGGTTGAATGCACCGGTTTCACGATGTTTCTCCGCCTTGGCGATGGCTTGCGGGTCAACCCTCAGCACCTGCACGATGAATCATGTTCGACAGGATCAGTGACCAAACAATGTCATAGCCGTAGTCGCAAATGGTTGACACCAGGTAAGTTAAAACGGGATGCCTTACCTCATCCACGTACCTTGGGAACATGCTCCAGGACTCGCTCTTCTTGTCGTACATTTTCTCCAGACATAGCTTCTTTACGCGGTAGAGGGTGGTGTATGGCACCTTTGTCTTGGCCACTTCCGTAACAACCGCCTGCAGCGCCTTAGGCTTCACCGACGGGTCCCGGGTGATGGTGCTCTCAATCTGTCATGCCACCCACCTCATGGTGCGCAAGGGGTTACCCCGGCCGAGGCCGGAGTCACAAAGATGGCCATCGACGAAGGAGGTGATGTTCACTGCACCGGACTTCTTGCTGTACCCGGCACGAACGATCCACGGACAGCCTTTAGTGGCAAACTGCTTGCACTGGGCCACAAACCGAGTAGGATCGCTTTTCAGCCACCTCAAGGCCATGCGGTTGTGTACCGCATACTCTTCGACTGCCGCTTTGCACGCGGCCATGTTCTCAAACGTTGAGCCACCCGGGAAGTCCACCGCAGCCTTCCGCTTCTTCGGGCGAGCACGTGGACTGGGGTCAGAGATGCGGGCGGGGACAGCTTTCGCCTTGGCGTCGGCTGCCTTTGCCTCATCGTCAGAACCGACGGTCCCACCCTTCGTAGAGTGCACACGGCCGCCTACACGGGACATCCTGAGGGGTCCGTTGACTTCACGGCGCGGGGCCCCGTCGACTGCAGCTGCCGGTGCATCGTCGTTCTTGGCACTTGGTGTCTGCTGCGTCAAGCACGGATCATCTGTGCCGTAGTCGTCGCTGTCGTCCGGCGGGAACCAGGATGAAGTGACAGGTACGGCACCACTGTGGTGCGTCGTACCCGCCATTGGGGCACTCCATGGGAATTTTGTTAATAAAAACGAGCTTATCATACATTGGATACCCACGGTCGTCTCGCATGCGCTCTCTACGAGGTTGCCGTGGGCACGACTAACATCAAGAACGCTTCGATGCAACACAATGCAATGCACGGCCAGACCACCCCCCCTCCCCCAACCGCAACTGTTCTCGAACGTCAGAAAACAATTTCCTGTATTGCGTGCGACAGACGCTGTGGTAGGTACATGGTGACCGTGCATGATGGGAGATACATGGCGACTCGGGAACCCGGCAGAGTGTGAATCGTGACAGGCTGTCAACATCAGATGTGAGTGCGCGCTAACACACGGGCGTGTTAGGTACGTACGTTTGTACAAAATGTTAACCTTCGTCGAACCTTGAAAAAACAGACATGACGTGACACAATTGACACGATGGTGTGCAACGCCTATGTACGAGGCCAAGCGTTACATTATGTTATGTAAGACCCTCGTGAACAAGGCATCGGAGCCCTAACAAACCACGCGGTATTCTTCCATATTTGAAGAACGACCGGCGACGACATCTCTTGTATCATGGTTGTTGAAATCAATGTCAAAAACGTTAAAACCATGAAACATATATCACGCGTGCCGATACCTCACACTAACCGGGGTCACAGATTTCATGTCGATTTCAGCTATGGGCATCGCAGTCATTTTGATTCCGACTATGGACACCGCATGCGAGTTGGAATCGACTTTGGGCATTGCATACGGTTTGCTTTCGACATTGGGCACCGCGGATCTATCGACCGCGACGATGGGCATACAACAACTCCGTCCAAACTACTATTCAACGTACACCACAACTGAAACCTACTATAGCACAGGAGTGCAATCACGGGCCACATGTAATCTGGCATGCACCTCCTCTTCTACAACTGGATGTTGTTGATCTCTGCAAAGTACACACAACGAATGACCAGAGAGTTTAATTCATGAATGGTGTGCAAGTAAGTCTTGAAATGAAGTAATGGCAGAAAGAACAAGCTCACCCACACTCACCAAAGGTAAAAGGAGCGGTTGATGCTGTCAACTTCAGCATGGAATGCCATCCAGGCCTCCTCACGATCCTCCGCTTCATGGTGTTCTACGCCTTCTTTGTCAGTGGACACAGAGATAGGGTCGACGACCTCCTGCCCCCCATCCCCCCCCTCCTCTTCCTCTCCCCTCTCCCCCCTCCTCTTCCTCTTCCCCCCCTCCCCCTTCATCGTCCTCCCCCTCTTCATGGGAGTCCTCCTCCTCCTCGTCCTCGTCCTCGTCCTCCTCCTCTGACTCTGCCTCCTCTTCGGTAGGGGGTGCATCTTCAGCTTCATCCCCTGAGTATCCCATGGCGTCAACGTTGCTCCTGCAGGAGGCCCGCATGCGTCTCTCAGCTTCTAGCTCGGAGACGCGTGTTGCCGCCATCGCCTCGGGGCTTGGGGCCGCCATGTTCGGGCATGTCCGACAGACATGCCCCTGCTTCCCACAGCGTGCACAGATGCGCCGTTTCTTCATCTTGGTATACCTGTCCAGGCGCACGGTGGCTGGCCGCCCGCGCCCGCGACTTGGGCCAGGCTGCGTCCACTTGGGCTCTGCAGGCTTGACCCGGCGCACTCTTCGCAGTGGGAAGGGGGCGTTGTAGGTCCGCTTGTAGCTCAAGTTCAAGTAGCCGAGGTCGACGTACATGATCACATTCTCTAGCAGTAGGTTGCACGCGTGTGGGCACGGCACCCCATATTCCCGCCATCGCCCGCACGAACAATCCTTCGTCGTCAGGTTCACGTCTCGTGGAGTGCCGTTGAGCCGCGTGGATGTGTTTGTGTGCCATGGTCCTGTCTCGTCGCCATCCAGGTCCAGTGAGTACTCCTTGCTACAATTGCAGTTGTTCTTGAGCTTCAGGTAGAGCGCTGGTGCGACGTTGCCCTTGGCGTCGTGTGCCAACCTGCGGCAAATGTGCCACAATTGCTGCAGGAACACGTGCAGGTTCACAAAACAGAAGAAAGGATACATCTTCCGCAGCTCCACCAGCTTGCCATTCAGAGACTCCATGGCGTTGCTGGTGGTATGCCCACCACGGGAAACAAGGCAGAAGAGCCTGCTCCAGCGCTCCTTCGGGATACCGGGCTCTCCATTGACGTCCACATCTCTCTGCTCTCTTTGAGGTAATCCACTGCTCTCGGCACTTGGCGCCGCATCTCTGCCAGACATGCGTCCCAGTTCGCCTGCGTCGTCGCGTGTGCCAGGTTCTAGAACAGTGCGCCAGACCTGCCCTGGCACTTGGACTGCACATTGCGCATCAGATGCCACGCGCATTACGTGTGAGTCGCCCCGGGTAGCTTGGCCTCGACAGCGTTGGCCAGTCCCTTCTCCCGGCCAGAAATGACCGTTGTTCCATGTTCTGCAGCCGTCGGGTACGCTGCTGCCACCAACTCACAGAACCAGCTCCAGTTGTGCTCATCTTCCCCGGACACCAGGGCATATGCAGCAGGCATGGCGTTGTCATTTGCATCAAAGAATTGCATGATGAGTAGTACCTGTTTGTGGCCGTTTTTTAGGTGTGTGCCATCCATGACAAGGACCCTCCTGGTGTACTCAAAACCTCGCCTGCAGGCACCGGGAGCGATGAAGACCCGGTCGAAGGCGCTCGTCACAAGGTCTTTCTTGGCTTTGGCGATAGCTTGCGTGTCAACCCTCAGAAACCTGCAAAAGAAACCATGTTAGGCCTATTCTGTCACTGAACTATCACATAGCCGCATTGTTAAAAAATCGGGAACACACAACGAAACCGGGCTAACTTACTTCCTCCATGTAACCTGGGAACATGCTCCACAACTCCGACTTTTTGCCGTACATCTTCTCCAAAAAAAATTCTTCGCACGGTAGAGTGTGGTGTTTGGGACCTTCGTGTTGGCCACTTCTGTCACGACCGCTTGCAGTGCCTTTGGCTTCACCGACGGGTCCCTGGCAATGGTGCTCTCAATCTGCCGTGCCACCCACCTCATGGAACGCACGGGGTTACCCCGGCCGAGGCCGGGTTCACAAAGATGGCCATCCACGAACGAGGTGATATTGAATGCTCCGGACTTCTTGCTGTACCCGGCACGAACAATCCACGGGCAGTTTTTCGTCATTAACTGCTTGCACCGCGCCACAAACCGAGTGGGGTCGCTTTTCAACCACCTCAGCGCCATGCGGTTGTGTACCGCATACTCTTCCACTGTGGCTTTGCATGCGGCCATGTTCTCGAATGTTGAGCCACCTGGGAAGTCCACCGCAGCCTTCCGCTTCTTTGGGGTAGCATGTCGGGTGGGGTCAGGGATGCGGGCGGCAGCAGCCTTCGCCTTGGCGTCGACTGCCTTTGCCTCATCATCAGAACTGACGGGCCTGCCCTTGGTAGAGTGCACACTCCTGCCTACACGGGACATCCTGAGGGGACCCTCAGCTTCAGGGCGTGGGGCCCCGTTGACTTCAGCTGCCGGTGCATCGTCGTTCGTGGCACTTGGTGTCTGCTGCGTCAAGCACGCATCATCTGTGGCGTCGTCGTCGCTGTCGTCCGGCGGGTACCAGGATGATGTGACAGTCCCGCCACCTCTCTGGTGCGTGGTGCCCGCCATAGGGAGACTCCATGGGCATCTTGTTAATCAAACCGAGCTCTAAATAGCTTGGATACCCGCAGTCGTCTCGCATGCACCGTCTACGAGGCTGCTGTGGGCACGACCAACATCATCAACGCTTCGATGCACCACAATGCAATGCACGGCCAGAACCCCCCCTCCTCGATGTGCAACTGTCGACGTGGACTGAAACATATTTCCCGTTTTAGGTATGACAGGTGCTGTGGGAGGCACATGGTAACCGTGCATGATGGGAGGTACATTGCGACTTGGGAAACCGGCAGAGTGTGAATCCTGACAGGGTGTCAAAATCAGATGCGAATGCGCTGGAACACACGGACGTGTTTCATACATACGAATGTACAAATTGTTAAACTTCGTGGATCCTTAAAAAAACTGACTGACATGACGCAATCAGCTCAATGGTGTGCAGCGCCTTTCTACGAGGCAAAGTGTTGCATTGTCGTATGTAAGACCCCCGTAAAGAAGGCGTCGGATCCCTGACAAACCACGCGATATTCGTTCCATATTCCGCGGACGACCGCCGACGACATCCATTTTTTCATGGTTGTTGAAATCTATGTGAAAAAAGTTAAATCCATCAAACATACATCCAGCGTGCCCATAACTGACACTAACCGGGGGCATAGATGTCATATCCATTTCAACTATGGGCACCGCAGTCATTTCGCTTCCGACTATGGACGCCGCATGCGTGTCGGTTTTGACTGTGGGCACCGCATACGGTTCGCTTTTGACTATGGGCACCGCGGATCTATCGACCGTAACGATGGGCATATAACAACTCCGTCCACAACGCAAAGTCGTGATTTATTAAACATGACATTAGACAAACTTTCACAGAAAGCCCCCTACCAAAATCATCAACAAAAGTCGACCACATCAAAATGAAGTGAAGGAGGTTCCCATCAATGCGCACAGAATGACGCCTCTACAGGTAAAGAAACGGAAAAAGAAGCAAATTTCTTCAAGGGTCGAGCGACTAAATACCCACCATGTCCAAAATTTAAGGTGGCGTGCCCGCACCTCCTAAATGTAGGAATGACATGTCCTGTGTGGAAAAAAACTAAAGTTGTTGTATTCGCAGGTGGAAAAAAAAAAGGAACGACGTATCCACCAAAAAAAGTTATGTTGTCGCTACATTAAATGCAGCGTTGGAATGCTCATGTCATCATGCTCCTCGAACAATGATGAACCCCTCTTTCCAGGGGGTTGGGATTGTTCAAGGGAGGGGTTTGCGTGGGGGGTCCGAGAAACCCCATGCATCGAAAGGGAATCTGCTGGGTTCCGCAGCGTCGGGGCCAAGCAAATTCCCGCGCAAACCCTCAACCCCAAATGTAAAGAGGGATTGGGTTTGAAAGTATTGTTTTCGCAAACCAGGGGTGGTTTTTGTGCGAGGAAAAAAAAGTCCAAATTTTGAAATGGGAGTTTTTGCTCGATTGTGATGGAGCGATGACCCTTTTGTGTTCTTTCGAAGCGTAAACGACTTATTACAACGAAGGGGGTTTGCGTGTCGAAAGAAAAAAAAAACAAAAGGGTCATCACTTTATCGCGATCTCGCGAGGGAGCAACGGTCGTGATCCAGCAACGGTCACATGACCCTCGTCGCCATGCTTGATCAGCGCAATATGTAGCTGATCGAGCATGGCGAGCAAGGGTTGGATACTTCGTTCCTTTTTCTTAAGAGGTGGGTATTCCGTGTCAAAATTTGGACTCGTGGGTATGCCAGCTTAATGGTTAGCGTAGTGCGGGTATCCGAGCTAATTCACGCTTTATGACTGTATTCATGTCATACCCACTGAAGGAGGAAATGTGACTGAAATACAGAGATACTGTGCATCTTTTCTCAAAATTGGGCACGGCGTTCACGGTTAATCGATGTTCACATGTTTTGGGTATAGTGGTCAATGTGTTAAAAACAGTGGGTATTTGGGCAGGCCAACACTCAAATAGTGGGTAAAAGGGAGTTATTCCGCAAAGTAAATTCTGCATGGTAATTCTCCAAGTTCACCTTGGTAGGCGTTTTTGGGGTTACGTAGTAACCCTATGCAATCGGTTTGGTATCCTAGAATCAGCGCTGACGTCAGAAAATCCGCTGCTTAAGGACTTCTGCGACGGCAATTCTGTCTACGGTCGGTTTTTCTGTCCACCGACAGCCCATCGAGTAGTTTCTAGGTATTTTTTTCAGCACTTCTGTCGCATCCGAAAGACAGGCCCTCTCTGAGCGCAATTTCCTTGCAGAAGCGACTCCCAGTCCGAGAAATATGTGCAAATCGGACAGACTTCGCGTAGCAACCAGGGTTTTTCCCGAAACAGATATCGGATATCGCAAGCAAGCACTTGACTTCACTGACTAAGACTTCTCGGACAGGAGGGGAAGGTCGAGCACAACTCGTTTCCAAGGCAGATAACATGTTTGAACCCAGTTTCAGTCTATTACTACGTAACCCCGATGCAAGCCTGCGTGCAGCCAATGCCACTAGTTGCTTCGTCGAGGTGGATGATGCATCAGAGCTAACTATGCAGATAACCTAATTTGTTGGCACTGCAATACTAGAAGACCTTGGGTGCGATTGATGAAAGCCAATTTTCAAGTTAATAAGTTCCAAGTGGTACGTGTGTTCGCATCATTTGCTACTCTTGTAAGATTTTCAATGTTTGGGTTACATAGTAACCCATTGTTTCCATTTGGGTATCCCAACAAAAAAATGTTGGAAAAATGACCCAAAAGAAGATATAGATTTCAATCGCACTAAAAAAAGTAAATCTACAATAAGTGTAATATAGCAACAATACCATGGACTTCTAAATACATGTGAGCCTAATAAGATGCCCAAAATGTACAATTCTTGAATAGAATTCTCTTTTCTCACCTCTAGGATGAACTACATGGCTTAACCTTACTTGCAATATCCATCATTACTTCTTAGAAGCCATCAATTCATACCTTTCATGTTGTGCTACTATCAACAAATGGAACCAAATACAGGACATTCTTTTTATACACACAATAAGTGAAAAATCTAAGTGTTTCCTTTGTATGGGCATGTAACCTTTAATTAAACATTCTTAAGTGTAAGAATCTATTTCGAAAATAACAAGTCCCCCAATCCATGTACATATGAGACACCAACTCCAAGGAGTCCAGGCATGCTCAAGGCACGGCTAGTCCTCAAAAGCTGGGCACACATGAACATGGGTTGTGAAACATGTTATTCTTCGCATAAAGTTTTATGCGAAGAATAACATTAATGCGAAGAGATTGGTGAAAAGAACATTTCATCGTTTGTATACACTGCGGGAGTGGACCCTTTTTATGGGAGCTGGACTACCTCGGAGCATGTTTTGAACCATGAACGTAAAAGACACCTTTCCTCTCACATAAATGAGAAAAAAAAGTTGGTATGCAAGATACACACGCACACACACATAAACGAACGCAAAAGCACGCACGCACGCAACCACATGCATGTTCACACATGCTCATACACTGTTCCTCCACTTGGAGTTCTCCCGTCTTCCCTCCTCACTTCCTAACAACCCCCCTTCCACATGCAACTCATAATCACACAAGGAGACTATTCTAAAACATCATAGACATCAGCCTTGGTCTTTGGTTTTGGGTCTTCACCTTTCACTTTTTAGCCTTCGGCCTTCGACTCCCAAATCAAACTGATTTTTTCTTCTGTCTTCGGTCTTCAAAATTTGGCCACCTGTCTTTGGTCTTTGGTCATCTGTAATCAGTTCATTTGCATTCTTCAAAGACATCACATCACAATACATGACAAAACATCACACAATATCACTCAACATCACATCATATCACATTGCATTATAACACATAACACGCGTCGCTTTGCTTCCTTTCACATACCTTCATTACATAACTTTGCAGCACACTCGAAGACATTCTATTGACTATTATACCACTACACCCACACACATACACCGACACACCCGTACACCCATAGACATACCCACGTGCACACACACAACAGGACACAAACACCTACACACAAACTCACACACACACACACACACACACACACACACACACACACACACACACACACACACACACACAC
>SZWC01026610.1:863-32138 GCA_023375785.1 Penium margaritaceum
GAGGACGAGGAGGAGGAGGAGGAGGAGGAGGAGGAGTAGGAGGAGGGGGGGGGTGGCGGTGGGGAGGCAGGGAACGGGAGGGCTTGGCCTAGAGCAGAAGGACCGCAAGCAACTAGCTTGAGCGACCGATGTGTGGGAATGAGAACAGGCCACTGCACTGTCAATCAATGCAGATAGATTGACAATGCAGCCACGACACCGATCAATAGTCAGCCAGTGACATCAACGCTGTTGTCCTGACCTCGGCGACGGCGCACCCACCGGCCCCCCTCCTCCCAACGAGACCCAAGACCGCTTCCCGCCAAGTCAGTCCCCTTCACCTTGCGGGTGGGAGAGAGTGAGGAGACGGAGGGGCTGTCCTGGGGCTATCTGCACAGCCGCGCCTAATGCAGCCTGATCCCGTGTCGTCAGCGTGACATCTGCCTCGCTCTCACACCCTCTTTCGGCGGGCACAGTGTTGACTGAGCCAGCCTGGTCCAGACTCGCCTGACAACGGCACGACAGTCAAGGCTCGGTTCCGAAATAGACTAAATACTTTGCAGTTCGAACTAATCAATTTGCGCGGTTAGACTAATTGCGCGGGAACCGTTGTAGTCATGGGATAGACAAATTAGTTATGGGTAGATTCCCCACGGGTTGTGGGGTTTGAACTAAGAATCTAACTGATTGGTCAGTGGCTTCGTTTCAGGCAGGGAGTCGAACTCTGGACCTGCAATTGTGACGCGTGGACACAGCGCAACAATATGCGGAAAGCAAACTATGTCGTGGGTGATGCGACACACATGCGATTCACATGCGAGTCGACGTCCAAAATCACCGTTGTTACCATTATTCAGGATACTTCACCCAATGGATGTAAAATAACATCGTGAAGCAGCTCGCCACGCACTTTTCGGACACCTGCGTGACATTCATACTCGAGTTGTGCGCCTAATACGTGAACTCATCAGAAACCTCGTCCTACGCCTTCTCTCTCGTCTCACCCGTCGATAGATGCACGATGGCGATTTTCGTGGTCATGATCGGTTGGCTGAACTTCGTCGATGACATCCCCTCTGACTTTCTAACATGGCTCGAACAACCATCTCCACATGGCGCGTCATCCTTACTGACTTTACCGTGCATGGCGAACTTCGCGACACACAACTTCCAACGGATGAGAAGCTTTCAATATGGCATGTCCATCCGACAGCTAAGTGAACGCTTCCAATGCGGTGCTACTACAATTTTCCGGGTTCTGTGTGAGGTCTTCACTATTGTACTCATGGTGTCCGAAGCACTTATTTGGCAACCTCGCTCGGACGACCCTCCTCGTTCTGCTTGGGAAAGTCGTTACGATTATTTGCCGTACTTCCACGACTGCATTGGTGCAACGGATGGCACACACGTGCCGGTCGTGGTCAACGGAATCTACACACATGCCTACATCTACAGTCATTCACAAGTTACGCAAAACATTCTCGCGGTATCCAACCTTCACCTATGCTTCACCTTTGTAACTGTCGGATGGGAAGGCACTGTTCACGACGCGCGCATCCTCACAGATGCACTATGTCGTGGCTTTCGGTTGCCACCGAAGAAGTTTGTGTTCGCGCATGAGGCATTTCTAGAAGGTTTTGGATTAATGCCGCTTTACTGTGTGTGGTATCACGTGTAAGAGTTTGGCGCTGGGAATCTTTATCTAAACAAGGCCAAGGAGTTGTTCAATCCGGTCATTGATCCGCCCCATCATGTATCGAACGCACGTTCGGCATTTTGAAAGCCCATTTCAAAACATTACACGCTTTGCCACCATATAACATGGCATTACAAGGCAGGCTTCTGTATTCTTCCTCTTAATGCGCCGGGTAGCAACGGTCTAGAATACGGGTCCCGACATGGGAGGCCGCCAACCGCTCTTCGTATTGCAACCAAGAAAACATATCACCCTCAAACGAGGGATCCACACTTTAGAATCGTTTGCTTTGCAATCTCGCGAAGTCCGCATGTTGGTCTTTAGTGTCTACCTTTGTTTGGACACTCAGTGATGAGTCTCAAAGGCAAGAACTGTAAATTGATGCATGCAAGGTATAGGCTTTCATACTTGCAGAGCTTTGCTAAAGCTTCTGCTTGTACTGGCTACACTNACAAGGCAGGCTTCTGTATTCTTCCTCTTGATGCGCCGGGTACCAACGGTCTAGAATACGGGTCCCGACATGGGAGGCCGCCAACCGCTCTTCGTATTGCAACCAAGAAAACATATCACCCTCAAACGAGGGATCCACACTTTAGAATCGTTTGCTTTGCAATCTCGCGAAGTCTGCATGTTGGTCTTCAGTGTCTACCTTTGTTTGGACACTCAGTGATGAGTCTCAAAGGCAAGAACTGTAAATTGATGCATGCAAGGTATAGGCTTTCATACTTGCAGAGCTTTGCTAAAGCTTCTGCTTGTACTGGCTACACTGGAGCCAACCTCAACCTACAGTCCTACTTGGCGCGTCCTTAGACCGCCAAGTGTCGTCCTCAAGGTAGGCTCTAGTAAGCTTCCTAGAAGCTTCCTGTCCCATTTTGGGCCACAAAGAAAATTGCGACCGTCGCGTGGTTTAAACCTGCAACCTCTCGTTTGGGACTCCTGCGCCTATTCAACTAGGCCACAAAGGTATGATTCCTATGATGATCCATAGGGGACATACCCATTATGGACAGTGCATTCCTGGCCCATCTCAAAATAGACCAAGGAGACGTACTCCGTAGAGCAGTGTATGCCTTGTGTGTATGTGCAACTAGCCAGCTAGACAGTGGGCAAGGTGCATACCACTTCAACAAATCACTCCCTTGCACTTCTAACCACATGTCGTTTACTAGGCTCCATCAATGCCTTGGGGCTCACCCTTCCTCTGCCGCACTCCTCATGCCGAATCCACGAATGCCTGCATAGTGGAAGTCGCTCTCCAGCGGCTTGGTCATGCAATCACGAAGCATGCTCTTCGTTCCACGAAGCTTGGTTCAAGCAAGCTGCAAGTTCACCACGTTCTTTGTGACCAGGTCACGTATGTAGTGGTAACCTATGTCGATGTGCTTCGTTTGCTGGGAGATGATCTTGTCTTCAGCCATCGAGATGGCACTCATGTTGTCCACGTGTATGACCGTGGCGTCCTTCTTGTTGAAATAGTATGCACCTTGTCCACTGCCTAGCTGGCTAGCTACACACACAGACAAGGCATGCACTGCTCTATGGAGTATGTCCCCTTGGTCTGTTCTGAGATGGGCCAGGAATGCACTGCCCATAATGGGTATGTCCCCTGTGCCTCGTCATAAGAACCATACCTTTTTGGCTTGGTTGATTAGGCACCGGAGTCTCAAACCAGAGGTCGCGGGTTCAAACCCCGCGACGGCCGCAATTTTCTTTGTGGCCAAAACTGGGATAGGAAGCTTCTACGAAGCTTACTAGAGCCTGCCTTGAGGATGACACTTGGCGGTCTAAGGACGCGCCAAGTAGGAATGTAGGTTGAGGTTGGCTCCAGTGGAGCCACTACAAGCAGAAGCTTCAGCAAAGCTCTGCAAGTATAAAATCCTGTACCTTGCATGCATCCATTTATAGTTCTTGCCTTTGAGACTCCTCACAGAGTGTCCAACCAAAGGTAGACACTAAAGACCAACATGCGGACTTCGTGAGGTTGCAAACCAAACGAACCTAAAGTGTGGATCCCTCGTTCAAGGGTGATATGTTATCTTGGTTGCAATACCAAGAGCGGTTGGCGGCCTCCCATGTCGGGACCCGTTTTCTAGACCGTTGCTATCCGGCGCATTGACAAAGGGTTATGGGCCCACACTTCTGGTTCTATGGCACGCTTCCAAGACCAACTAGCGCGTGGTCTTGCAGGGCGCACAGGTACAACAGGGACACGACCATCGGACGGCTCCATCAGCTCCATCGGCTCCATCGGCTTCTTCATGTAGGGTGCGCGCACGTGGCGGACAAGGGGACGAGGAATCGCTCTGTCCATGTTGGACAAGACCCTCGAGCCCCAACGGGATTAAGCTCTACCCCTTTTTAGAAGGTGGTACGACCCCGAGTCCGTTCTCTCACGACGGCACCATTGCCTTAGGCGATCATCGGCGGGAGGGGTATGCAACGGAACCAACTGCACCTTTGACAACGGTCGTAGTCAGTAGCCTCATCAGCCTCATCGGCCTCAACGAAGCAAAGTAGCAGCGAAGCTGAAAAGACGAGCAACCGCAAGAAATGACGGATCCGACTCCAGCCCGCCTTGAGGCGGGTATGTCCAAATTCACGGGGACAGGTTTTCCCTTCTGGAAATGGCAGTTTGAGATTGTCATGAACGTGCGTGGCTACATCGACATCCTAAAAGGGACCAAGATAGCACCAGTCGATGCGACCGTGACGACGCATGCGGCTGACCTTGCAGCATGGAAGATGAAGAACAACATAGCTCTCGTCATTCTTGTGACGTCCATCAACGAGACTCAACACTCCCACATCACAAGATGCACGTTGGCTACCGAGGCCTACGCAAAACTCGCACGCGTGCATCAATCGAATGCCTAGCAAACCGACTCTTCATCTTCCAACGGTTGATGTCGATGAGGGTGAGCGAAGGAGAATCGATACCCGCATTTTTGCGGTCGTTCGACAATGTGCTGCAAGAGGTCCAGCAAATGGAATGGAATCTCGACTCCAACATGCGTGCCATGATCCTTCTAATGGCGCAGCCGGAAAGCTGGGGGTCCTTGATCACCGTATTTGGCGGTTGGAACGAGGCAGATCTGATGTACGAGGCTGTCGCCGGACACGTCCGCAACGAGTCCATGCAACGCAGTGGCGCCGAGGCAAACATCTCAGCCTATGCCTCTCGCTTTGGTGGACAAAGTGCAAGCTCTCGCTCCAGTCAAGGCAACAGCGGAAGCGGTGGCGGTGGAGGGAAAGGCAATGGTGGCGTGAAGAGTTCCAAGAAGCCCGGCAACTGTCACAACTATGGCAAGGCTGGGCACTGGGCTAGGGACTATCGTAGTCCCAAGAGAGAAGGGGGGAACAAAGGTGGAAAGGAGAAGAAGGAGCTCACTAACATGATGGCTAGGGGGCTGCCCATGAAGGGCGCAGTGATCCTTAGGCCCGGGGCGTTCGCCCTTGACTCGGGCACCAACCACCACTCATCAAAAGAGAAGAGTGGATTTGTCTCCATGGCCGAATCTGTCATGCGCATCAAGTGTGCAAACGGTGGCGTCGTCCAAGCCATGGGCGAAGGGGACAAGGTGATCACGTTCAACGTGAATGGTGCGGAGAAGGCAGTCAACCTTCAAAAGGTGGTGTACATGCCTTCCTTCGCAGCCAACTTACTGTCCGTGTCACAAATCACCGACAACAACATGACAGTGGTGTTCACCAACAAGGAAGCGGTGGCCCTAAAAAATGCGGACATCCAGATTTTGTACACCAAAGACGACCTCATGCTTCAAGTTCCAAGATTCGACGGCGTCTACATGCTTCAAACCAAAGTCACCAAGGCGTCGGATGAGGGACTCGCATGTGCCACCAAGACAGTGGCACCGGAGCCGAAGGATGCACCACTGGCGACCGCTGCGGCCGTCACATCAACCAAGGACACTGATGCTGAGCTGTGGCACCGGCGATTTGGCCAAATGGCCAACAGCACACTGCAAAAGATGCAAGAGCAAGAGGTAGTCCGCGGAATGGAAGGGTGCACCATGAAGCATGGCGAAGGGTGTACATTATCTGAACCATGCCTACAAGCGAAGGCAAAGGAGAAGCCGTTTGGGAGAGGAGGTCAACGAGCGGAGCACGTCTTGGAACTAATACACAATGACGTGTGTGGACCCTTCCGCACATCGTCTAATGGAGGAAGCAAGTACTTCCTGACCTTCATTGACGACCACAGCCGCAAGTTGTGGATCTACTTCCTCAAAACAAAGGGAGAGGTCAAGGAGAAGCTCCTCGAGTTCGTCGCCATGGTGGAGCGACAAACGTCCAAGAAAGTGAAGGCACTCCGAAGTGACAACGGGGGTGAGTACGAGGCATGCAAGCCTTGGCTCAAGGATCATGGCATCCGCCACGAGGAAACCACCCCTTACAACCCCCAAAGCAACAGCGTTGCCGAGAGGATGAACCAGACCCTACTCGGCATGGTGCGAAGCATGCTCTTCGACGCCAAGCTCCCGCCTCGCTTTTTGGCTGAAGCAACAACAACGGCTTGCTACCTCTTGAACCTCACACCAGCGACCGCCTTGCGGAAGCGTGGAAAGGAGCACGACAAGCAGCTGAAGAACCCACAGGAAGCATGGTCGGGAAAGAAACCCAACGCATCTCATCTGAAGGTGTTCGGGTCAACTGCATGGGTGAAGATCCAGTCGGGAGGAGGTGGAGGCAAGCTCGACGCACGCTCCAAGAAGTGCATCATGGTTGGGTACGACACGTCACACAAAGCCTATCGGCTTTAGGACCAGGCAGCAGGCAAGCTCGTGAGGAGCCGAGACGTCGTGTTCGACGAACGCACCCTTGGAAATGGAGAGCTGCTGGACCTGACCCTCACTCCCAAAGCGGGAGAGTGGATAGTGTTGCTTGAGTCCGGAGACCAAGCACCCGACAACTGGCTCGCATTGCCAGCAGGTTGTGGGAATGGGAGAGTGGCTGCAGAGGATGATACGGCATCTGACATGGACGCAGATACCGAGGTGTCCGAGGCTTCCGAGTCTGACTTGCATTCTGACGACTCTTCTGACGATGACGACGACGACAAACCACCACCTGTGGAAGCACCAGCACCAAAGCAAGAAGCGGCACCACTACCCCGACGCAGTTTGCGACCAAAGAGAGCGCCTTTGCGGTATGAGGATGATTGGACCGGCTTTAGCTGGTCGTGCATGGCTGAGGGAGAGCCATCCACAGTAGCGGAGGCCATGAATGGCCCACATGCGGCCAAGTGGAAGGAGACAGTGGATAGCGAGCTCGCATCCATTGCCGAGAACGGCACGTGGGTGCTGGTGGATAGACCCGACAAGGCCCACGTGGTGGGATCCAAGTGGGTCCTCCGAGTGAAGAAGAAGCAAGACGGCAACATTGACAAGTTCAAGGCAAGGGTAGTGGCTAAGGGGTTCTCTCAACGCCCGGGCTCCGAGTACGATGAGACGTTCGCGCCCGTTCTGACCTTTGCCTCCATCCGCTCTCTCCTTGGCATTGCTGCCGCAAAGAACTTGGAGATACACCAGATGGACGTCAGGACAACTTTCTTTTATGGGAAGCTTGACAAGGAAGTGCTGATGGAGGTGCCCGAAGGAGTCGAAAATCCCAAGGGCAAGGTGTGCAAGTTGGTGAAAGTGCTCTACGGGCTGAAACAGGCCCCAAGGATGTGGTACAAAGAGATGGACGGTTTCATGACCGGCCTCTCCTTCGCGCATTGCCAGAATGACCCGAGCATGTACGTGCGCGATGATGGGAGAGGGCTGATGCTGGTTGCGCTGTACGTGGATGATCTGATCATCTGCTCGTCTTCGGTCGAGCTGCTGGATGGGATGAAGTCTGACCTCAGCAAAAGGTTCAAGATGAAGGACATGGGTCCTCTCGAGTACTACCTCGGGATTGCCATCCACCGCAACCGAGNAGACTGCAAACCTGTCAGCACCCCAATGACGACCGACACAAAGCTGAAGGCCTCCATGTCGCCAAGCAACGAAGCAGAACAAAGGGAGATGCAAGACATCCCCTACCAGTCCGCCGTGGGTAGCATCATGTACGCCATGGTAGGGACTCGTCCGGACATCTGCTATGCTGTGGGACAAGTGAGCAGATTCGTGGCCAACCCTGGGCCACAACATTGGCAGGCAGTCAAGCGCATCTTGCGCTACCTGCAGAAGACACGTCACATGGGCCTCGTCCTTGGAGGCCAAGAAGGAACAGACCCCTTTCGTCTGAAGTGCTACACCGACGCTGACTCGGGAGGAAATCTTGACGACAGGAAATCCACCTCTGGATACGTGTGCATCTTGAATGGTGCTACCATCTCATGGGCCAGCAGGAAGCAGGATTGTGTTTCTGTGTCCACGGTTGAGGAAGAGTACGTTGCTTTGTCTGAGGTGTGCAAGGAGACTCAATGGCTCCGTAGCCTGCTTGGCGAAATGACAGTGCCACAGAAGGACGCCACGATCGTACACCTGGACAACATGAGCGCCATCTCGATGGCTGAAGATGAGATCATCTCCCGGCGAATGAAGCACATCGACATACGTTACCACTACTCACGTGACTTGGTCATGAAGAACGTGGTGGACTTGCAGCACTGCGGAACAAAGAGCATGCTTGCTGACTGCATGACCAAGCCGCTGGAGAGCGACTTGCATTATGCAGGCATTCGTGGATTCGGCATGAGGAGTGCGGCAGAGGAAGGGTGAGCTCCAAGGCATTGATGGAGCCGAGCAAGGGACAGATGGACAGAGGTGCAAGGGAGAGATTTGTTGAAATAGTATGCACCTTGTCCACTGCCTAGCTGGCTAGCTACACATACAGACAAGGCATGCACTGCTCTATGGAGTATNATCTCCCGGCGAACGAAGCACATCGACATACGTTACCACTACTCACGTGACCTGGTCATGAAGAACGTGGTGGACTTGCAGCACTGCGGAACAAAGAGCATGCTTGCTGACTGCATGACCAAGCCGCTGGAGAGCGACTTGCATTATGCAGGCATTCGTGGATTCGGCATGAGGAGTGCGGCAGCGGAAGGGTGAGCTCCAAGGCATTGATGGAGCCGAGCAAGGGACAGATGGACAGAGGTGCAAGGGAGAGATTTGTTGAAATAGTATGCACCTAGTCTACTGCCTACCTGGCTAGCTACACATACAGACAAGGCATGCACTGCTCTATGGAGTATGTCCCCTTGGTCTGTTCTGAGATGGGCCAGGAATGCACTGCCCATAATGGGTATGTCTCCTGTGCCTCATCATAGGAACCATACCTTTTTGGCTTGGTTGATTAGGCACCGGAGTCTCAAACCAGAGGTCGCGGGTTCAAACCCCGCGACAGCCGCAATTTTCTTTGTGGCCAAAACTGGGACAGGAAGCGTCTAGGAAGCTTACTAGAGCCTGCCTTGAGGATGACACTTGGCGGTCTAAGGACGCGCCAAGTAGGAATGTAGGTTGAGGTTGGCTCTAGTGGAGCCACTACAAGCAGAAGCCTTAGTAAAGCTCTGCAAGTATAAAAGCCTGTACCTTGCATGCATCCATTTACAGTTCTTGCCTTTGAGACTCCTCACACAGTGTCCAACCAAAGGTAGACACTAAAGACCAACATGTGGACTTCGTGAGGTTGCAAACCAAACGAACCTAAAGTGTGGATCCCTCGTTCGAGGGTGATATGTTATCTTGGTTGCAATACCAAGAGCGGTTGGCGGCCTCCCATGTCGGGACCCGTTTTCTAGACCGTTGCTATCCGGCGCATTGACACTTCTATGGCACTGTCATTACGCCAAGCAGGCTGCGTACCCACTGAGTCTCCCTGCACAACTCAGACAAAGCAACGTACTTTGCCTCAGTCGTGGACACGGCAATACAATCCTCTTTCCTGCTGGCCCATGAGATGGCATCGCCATTCAAGATGCACACGTATCTAAAGGTGGATTTTCGGTCGTCAAGATTTCCTCCTCAGTCAGCGTCGATGTAGCACTTCACGCGAAGGGGGTCCCGTACCTTCTTGGCCTCCAAGGACGGGGCCCATGTGACATGTCTTTTGTAGGTAGCACAAGATGCGCTTTACTGCCTGCCAATATTGTGGCCCTGGGGTGGCCACAAATCTGCTCACTTGTCCCACAGCATAGCAGATGTCCTGACGAGTCCCTGCCATGGCGTGCATGATGCTACTCACGGCGGACTGGTAGGAGATGTCTTGCATCTCCCCTTGTTCTAGTTTGTTGCTTGGCGACATGGAGGCCTTCTGCTTCATATGAGTCGTCATTGGGGTGATGACAGGTTTGTAGTCTTCCATGTGGTAGCGTTTCAATACCTCACTGATGTATTTGGTTTGGTTGAGTTCGATGGTGCCTGCTACTTGGTTGATGTGGATGGCGAACCCGAGGTACTACTCGAGAGGACCCATGTCCTTCATCTTGAAGCTTTTGCTGAGGTCAGACTTCAGCTCATCCAGTAGCTTGACCGAAGACAAGAAGATGATCAGATCATCCACGTACAGCACAACCAGCATCAGCCCTCTCCCATCATCGCGCATGTACATGCTTGGGTCATTCTGGCAATGCGCAAAGGAGAGACCGGTCAGGAAACCGTCCATCTCTTTGTACCACATCCTTGGGGCCTGCTTCAGCCCGTAGAGCGCTTTCACCAACTTGCACACCTTGTCCTTGGGAGCTTTGACTCCTTCTGGCACCTCCATCAGCACTTCCTTGTCAAGCTTCCCATAAAGAAAACCTGTCCTGACGTCTATCTGGTGTCTTTCTAGGTTCTTTGCGGTTACAATGCCATGGAGAGAGCGGATGGAGGCAAATGTCACGACGTGCGCAAACGTCTCATCGTACTCGGATCCAGGGCGTTTTGAGAACCTCTTTGCCACTACCCTTGCCTTGAACTTGTCGATGACGCCGTCTTGTTTCTTCTTCACTCAGAGGACCCACTTGGATCCCACCACGTGGGCCTTGTTGAGTCTATCCACCATCAGTCACGTGCCATTCTCCGCAATGGACGCGAGATCGCTGTCCATGGCCTCTTTTCACTTGGCCGCATCTGGGCCATTCATCGCCTCCGCCACTGTGGATGGCTCTCCCTAAACCATGCAGAACAAGCTAAGGCCGGTCATCATCCCCATACCGCAAAGGTCATTTCTTTGGTCGCAAACTGTGCCGGGGTGTTTGTACGGCTTCTTGCTTTGGTGCTGTGGCTTCCACAGGTGGTGGTTTATTGTTGTCGTCGACAAAACAGACGTCAGACTCCAAGTTGGACTCACAGGCCCCGGGCGCCTCAGTATCCGCGTCCATTTCAGATGCTGCGTCATCGTCCGCGTCTACTCTCCCATTCCCACCACCTGTTGGCAAAGCGAGCTAGTTGTCGGGTGCTTGGTCTCCGGACTCAAGCAACACTATCCACTCTCTCGCCTTGGGAGTGAGGATCGGGTCCAGCAGCTCTCCCTTTCCAACGGTGAATTTGTCTAACACGACGTCACAGCTCCTCGTGAGCTTGCCTGCTGCGTGGTCCCAAAGCTGATAGGCTTTGTGTGACGTGTCGTACCCAACCATGACGCACTTCCTGGAACGTGCATCAAGCTAGCCTCCACCTTCTCCCGACCGGATCTTCACCCATGCAATTGACCCGACTACCGTCAGATGAGATGCGTTGGGTTTCTTTCCCGACAATGCTTCCTATGGGATCTTCAGCTGCTTGTCCTGATCCTTTCTACGATTCCACAAGGCGGTTGGTGGTGTGAGGTTCAAAAGGTAGCACACCATTGTTGCTTCTTCTACCCATAAGCGAGGTGGGAGCTTGGCATTGAAGAGCATGCTTTGAACCATGTTGAAGAGGGTCTGGTTCATCCTCTCGGCAAAGCCGTTGCTTTGGGGGTTGCAAGGGGTGGTTTGCTCGTGGCGGATGCCATGATGCCTTAGCCAAGGCTTGCATGCCTTGTACTCACCCCCATTGTCAGTTCGAAACGTCTTCACTTTCTTGAACGTTTGCCGCTCTACCATGGCGACGAACTCGAGGAGCTTCTCCTTGACCTCTCCCTTTGTTTTGAGGAAGCATATCCACAACTTGCGGTTGTGGTCGTCAATGAAGGTCAGGAAGTACTTGCTTCCTCCATTAGACAGTGTGCGAAAGGGTCCACACACGTCACTGTGTATTAGTTCCAAGACATGCTCTGCTCGTTGACCTCCTCTCCCAAACGGCTTCTTCTTCACCTTCGCTTGGAGGCATGGTCACACAATACACACCCTTTGCCATGCTTCATGGTGCACACTTCCATTCCGCAAACTACCTCTTGCTCTTGAATCTTTTCCAGTGTGTTGTTAGCCACATGGCCAAATTGCTGGTGCCACAGCTCAGCGTTAGTGTCCTTGGTTGATGTGGCGGCCGCAGCGGTCGCCGGTGGTGCATCCTTTCGCTCCGATGCCACTATCTTGGTAGCACATGCGAGTGCCTCGTCCGATGCCTTAATGTCTTTTGTTTGAAGCATGTACAGGCCGTCGACTCTTGGAACTTGAAGCATGAGGTCGTCTTTGGTGTACAAAATCAAGATGTCCTCGTTTTTTGGGGCAACCGCTTCCTTGTTGGTGAACACCACTATAACATTGTTGGTGATTTTTGAGAAGGACAGCAAGTTGGCCACAAAGGAGGAAATGTATACAACCTTTTGAAGGTTGACCGCCTTTTGCCAACCGTTCACGTTAAACGTGATCACCTTGTCCCCTTCACCCATGGCTTGCACGATGCCACCGTTTACACACTTGATGCGCATGTCAGATTCAGCCATGGAGACAAATCCACCTTTCTCTTTTGATGAGTGGCGGTTGGTGCCTGAGTCAAGGGCGAATGCCCCGGGCCTAAGGAGCACTGCCCCCTTCATGGGAAATCCTCTAGCCATCATGTTGGTGAGCTCCTTCTCCTTCCCACCTTTGTTCCAGTCTTCTTTCTTGGGACTACGGCAGTCCCTAGCCCAGTGCCCAGCCTTGCCACTGTTGTGACAGTTGCCAGGCTTCTCGACACTCTTCCATCCACCATTGCCTTTCCCTCCATTGCCACCGATTCCGCTGTTGCCTTAACTGGAGCGAGAGCTTGCACCTTGTCCACTGAAGCGAGAGGCATAGGCTGAGATGTTTGCCTCACTGGCACTACGTCGCATGGACTCGTTGCGGACGTGTTCATCAATAGCCTCATACATCAGATTTCCCTCCTTCCAATAGCCAAATACGGTGATCAAGGATCCCCAGCTTTCCGGAAGCGCCATTAGAAGGATCATGGCACACATGTTGAAGTCGAGATTCCATTCCATTTGTTGGACCTCTTGCAGCAAGTTGTCAAATGACTGCAAAATTGTGGTTATTGATTCTCCTTCGCTCAACCTCATCCACATCAACCTTTAGAAGATGAAGAGTCGGTTTCTAGGACATTCGATTGATGCACGCGTGAGAGATTTGCGTAGGTCTTGGCAGCCAATGTGCATCCTATGATGTGGGAGTGTTGAGTCTCGTTGATGGACGTCACAAGAATGGCGAGAACCATGTTGTTCTTCATCGTCCATGCTGCACGGTCAACCGCATGCGTCATCACCGCCGCATCAGCAGGTGTTGTCTTGGTCCTTTTTAGGATGTCAAGCTAGCCACACACGTTCATTACAATCTCAAGCTGCCATTTCCACAAGGGAAAACCTGTTCTCGTGAATTTGGACATACCCGCCTAAAGGCGGGCTTGAGTCGGATCTGCCATTACCTGCGGTTGCTCGTCTCTCGTGCTTTGCTGCTACTTTGCTTTGTTGAGGCCAATGAGGCTCATGAGGCTGCTGACTGCGACTATTGTCAAAGATGTAGTTGGTTCCGTTGCATACCCCTCCGGCGGATAATCGCGTAAGGTGATGGTGCCATCGCGAGAGAACGGACTCGGGGTTGTACCACATTCTAAAAAAGGGGTAGAGCATAATCCCATTGGGGCTCGAGGGGTTGGACAGAGCTGTTCCTCGTCCACTAGTCCGCCACGTGCGCGCACCCTACCTAAAGAAGCCGATGGAGCCGATGGAGCACATGGAACTGTCCGATGTTCATGTCCCTGTTGTACCTGTGCACACTACAAGACCACGCCCTAGTCGGTCTTGGAAGCGTGCCTTAGGACCAGAAGTGTGGGCCCATAACCCTTTGTGAGTACACTGGATAGCAACGATCTAGAAGACAGGTCCCCACATGGGAGGCCACCAACTGCTCTTCGTATTGCAACCAAGATAACATATCACCCTCAAACAAGGGGTCCACACTTAAGGTTTGTTTGATTTTCATCCTCACGAAGTCCGCATGTTGGTCTTTAGTGTCTACATTTGGTTGGACAGTTTGTGAGGAGTCTCAAAAGCAAGAACTATAAATGGATGCATGCAAGGTACACGCTTTTATACTTGCAGAGCTTTGCTAAAGCTTCTGCTTATAGTGGCTCCACTGTAGCCAACCTCAACCTACCGTCCTACTTGGCACGTCCTTTGACCGCCAAGTGTCATCCTCAAGGTAGGCTCTAGTAAGCTTCCTAGAAGATTTTTGTCCTAGTTTGGGCCACAAAGAAAGTTGCGGCCATTGCGGGGTTTGAATATTCGACCTCTCAGTTGAGACTCCGGTGCCTATTCAACTAGGCCACAAAGGTATGATTCATATGATGATTCACAGTGGACATACCCATTATGGGCAGTGCACTCCTGGCCCATCTCAGAACAGACGAAGGGGACATACTCCATAGAGCAGTGCATGCCTTGTCTGTAAGTGCAGCTAGCCAGCTAGGCAGTCGACAATGTGCATGCCATTTCAACACTTCCTTCGTGATGCACAACATGATTCAAAAGTTTATGGACATGAAATGTCCAAGGTAGACACAACATGTGCCATCCAACTGTGCAGAAGCAGTGCCAAGTCGTGTGAGACCTCTCAGACGTCAAAACAATGATTCGTGTACTGGGGCACGACATCATTTAAATACTTCTGCTATGTGGAATGACTATGTATTACGTCATAATGAATTATTAATTGTTGCCAAGTGCAAGTGCTTTTGCGTGTTTTTCCAAATACAGCATTATACATTAACAATAGAACTCGTTTATCAATGAAAGCATGCAAAGTATATGTAAACTATTTCATAGAACTCAGGTCCTCATTACTCTACAGCCCGTCTTCTCCGTTGCTCTCCTGTATGACGTTCTTGTCATTGCCATTTTTCTTCCACTCCTCCACTTCCTTATCCTCCTCTTCCTCGTTGCCCTCATCGCCTTCCTCATCCTCATCATCTTCCTATTCCTTTTCACCATGCCCTGTATTACGTCCTCAAATCAAGTTGAATACACTTGCACAAAGCCCCCCCTTGGAATACACGTACTCAACACATACCTTCTCATCCTTCTGGAGTAAGTGCAATAGCTCCAACTTATCATCATCTGACATAAACTTATCCTTACTCATGTCCTAGAACGCCATCGCCCATGGCGTCTTGGGATCGTCGTCTTTAATGACGCATTCTAGAAGTTCAGATCCCTTGACTAGCTTCACAAAATTTTCCACCTGCCTGTCAAAGACCTTGCGACAAATTATATGCACGCCATCGTTACTTACAAGAGCTTTGTCTTTTCACCGACACAACGAGCTTCCTCAAAACAAAAGCGTTCCCACCAAGAGCCTTATCACACATATACGGTTTTGTTCCAAGTTCAAACCATGGCAGTTTTTTTCTCTGCAATCAAGCAGCTTGAGAATTGTTCCGCCTGAGATCATCCCACACCTGCGTCTGGAGTTTGATCGTCCAACAGATGTGGTCGATGTTATTTCCACTCTTACCAAAGATGTCACAGGTGAGCCGCCACTACTTCTTGGGGTAGTTACAACGATAACGCAGTTGATCGATGCTTAGCATCTCCTTTACTAGTTTAGAAAACTTTGGCGTGATCATCGCGTGCATCTTCCTCTACCACCCGCAAATCTCTCAAAACTCCGCGGCGTACTCAACGAGCAACGTTAGCACTTGGACGTCTTTGTCAAAATTCCACCAATTCTTGTCAAGCCCGCCAGGTGTGACCACGGACATGTTGCATATTGCAGGCGTTATCGTCGTCAGAGCAAGACGGTCTGCGGATTGACTCGCGGAATAGTTGGTGTCCCCCATGGCAGCCTTGGGGATGGGCTTGGTGATAACCACAAGATGCACGTCACGGCCATCGGTGCGTGAGTAGTACTCCATGCGGCCTTTGTCTTGTAGCAAAGGTTGCGACACATGGCATCCACGCTGGTATCCAACATTGTTGTTGCTAGCAAACGAGATTCGGTTGAAGTCGTCAGTGCGTCCAGGCACGGAAACTGTAGGAGCATAGGACCTGAGTCTTGCACATTGACGAGCTGCCTCGTTCATCTCCCGCATGTCATTCCAAAGCCTGAAAAGGTGGTCATTGAGGGGAAGTGAACTCACAGGCACGTGCATTGGTGTCAAAGTGGCCGCAGAGGCATAAACTGACAAGGAAGGGAATGAACGACGGTTTTTAGCCATGATGAGAGTCATCGAAGAACGGTAGAATAAGTGAGATAAAGTTACAAACAATGGATCCACGCAACCTTGTACCCTATGTCCACCGATGACAGCTCTCCAGTAGTGCAACAACAGAAGGTCAAGCCTCCTACTTTCTTTGTTGAAACGATGTGCCGCATGTTTGAATGTGTGAAATTTGAACGCTCAAAGCCAGACAAGTCGGGTACTGCCTCTGGACCATTGAACGATCGGCCATTTATGAAAAAAGGAATTGATAGAAAAACGTTAGATCTCTAACTCTTTAGTCTTGATCTGAGGCGCCTCGTGCATTTCGTCGACTACGTTGAAATAAACAGTGAAAAAACTGAGTCGCGCAGGTCCATAACTAGTTAATCCATCTTGACTACAGGGGAAAAGGCTAGCGACATTGCAACCCCTTGCAACGGCTGACGTCCAGTACGCGACATAACCGGTCCCATCGCAAGAGCTCCCAAATCTTGTTCTCACTCGGTCGAGATCGGCTACTGCCTATTTAGTCAATTTCAGGCGCGGGTGGCAAGGTGGGCTGGCGAGCTGACATGGCATTGCGAAGTGCTTGCGAGCTGATGTGGCCCCTGGAAAATATATATAATGACCGTCGCAGAACCACTGTAGACGACAGGTCCACAATAGGTCTCGCACCTAGATTTCTGATTGGACAATGCGTTTCACCCTAGTTCTGCAGCATGCTGAGGCTGCTGCATTGCCACTTCTGAGTGCCAAAACAGTCTGTCGCAGACTTCTGCAGCAAGCAGTTTAAAGTGCATGCAAAAAACAATTGAGTGATCTGGGTGGCAGGATTTTTGCTATGGGATATATCCAAATTTTAGTCAAAAAACTCTCTTTTGAGCAGCACGAAGGTTCAGATCCACAAACACGAACCTTCATGAATCTTGGGGACTGGGTTCAATCCCCATGTTCTCGAGTGAACTGGCTCTGCCGCAGAAGGATTTGAAGCACAAATAAAGGATTCTTTTTTTGTGGAAGGAGGCAAAAAGACTTCGGCAAGGTCCGCAGGAAACTCTGGGATAGAGTCTGTAGCAACACCTTTTTGCCCACTTTCTCTGTCCTGCCAAAGTCCGGCGAGTCTGGACCTGGCCCTAAATCAATTTGCCCAGTAGGATGCACACGTAGGTGTGCATTTTGGTATTACGGAGAAATTCAAAGAAGGCTGGTTAAAACATGCTATCTGTCTTAGAAATAAACTTTGCTCAAACTTTACCCTCCTGTCGAAGGAGAAGTCTTTGCTCAAGTCACATGCTTGCTTACGATGTCCGGTATCTGTTGCACAAAAAAACCCTGGTTGCTGCACAAAGTTTGTCCGACTCTCACATTTTTCTAGGACTGGGAGTCGCTTCAAGGCACGGTTTTAGGGAAGTGTAATGCAGTCGGAAAGTCGCCCAAAAAAATTCAAAACATTTATACAGTTCAAGGCTCTTCTCACTACTCTTCTTCACGGTGGTCGAAGCTATCAGAAACTTCTGAAACGGGACACCGGAGGTCGGGAAAGTTGGCCAAAATTCCCTCGGCCGAATGGCGTAAAAATCTTGAAGACTTCGCGTGGTGGGCCGCAATTGTAATGACAAAAATACCCACTCATGGAGTTCAGGGACTCATTTACATCAGCAACCTAATGTTTCCCCCCCTTCTAGCCACGACGTTCGAGTGTGCTAGCAATCGTCGGCCAGTGAAGATGAAAGTAGCCCTAGATCAAATAATCGACGTCTCGGAGACTTTTTTATGGCTCCCAGCTGTTGTTCCTGGTGTCGTAGCCATGCCACTTGACCAGATACTTGGTTTTTTCCTGGCATCAATGTCCGAGGATGTCTTCAATCACATGCTCCTTATCTCTATCCACTTGTACAGGAGGTGGTGGTGTTACGTATTGGTCAAGGACGTTTGTGTAACAAACCGGGGTGGGGTTCCAATGTGGATCGACAGGTTTTCTGTGCTCACGGCTATGTTTTGTGCGGGTGGTTCTCAGTCTAAGATGAGATTTCTCGTCGCCCCACACTATGTTTATGGGAGTTGACGACAAATGTGAGACAGTGACTGTTGTAAAGGGAGTAACGTGATTTTGCATTAGTCTTTTAACATAAACATGATTTGAGCATTTGTAGTGATAGTCATGTGCTCCCCAGCACACCAAAGCGTGCGCAATTTGGATCACCATAGCTCCCGCTACGTCAGCCGAAGCGCAGCACCCCAAATCAGCCGCTCAGTCGGCGGCGCGCACCACGTTGCCCGCCAAGGTGCCCTCACACATCAAGGATCCATCAAAACGCCATTCCGGAGGCGCAGATGTCCCTACGCGTAATGGTGGCGCCCCTTGTGCCTTTGGGGTCTGTTTCGATGAGTTAATCATCGAGTTTGGTGATGGGGATTCATGTGGGTCGAAACCTGTTCGCGGACCTCCAGTTGGAATTTGGACTAAGTCCCCGAGTAACAAACTGTATTACTGAGTTTCAGACTCCGAGCAAAGATTTGGGCAAAGTCCCTCAGTAACAAACTACACTCCTGAAACCCGGCGGATCATCCACCGGACGCCTCGGCAGATCTTCCGGAGCAAAATCCCCAGATGGAATTTTGTTACTCATTCCGGTCAATCATTCACTGGAAATCGAACCGCGGCCGGCTCCTCCGCAGTTCGACACCCACCGCGCACACCCCAACTTTGGAAGCCCATATCTCCCTCGTTACTAGTCTGATTTTGGTGAAACAACTTCCACCGAATTCAAAAACTCGTCAACGTTTAGGAGCAATCCTCCATTTTAGGATCCAAGAAATCGTGAAGTAACAAGATCCATCGACAAGAAATTTCCACCCTCTGGCGGCTCGTCGGCGCCTCCCAGCGCCGCACTTGGGCATGCAGAGGGGCAATCTTCAACAGTTTGTACTAGGGTCCCATTAATTCTTGAGCTTGCTTATGTGGAAGACAAGGTGGATCACCATGCTGACAGGCAAGCAAAGTCAAGCCACGACATGGTTTTGCATTCTCTCAATCTCAAATGGTCCCAACCAGCAGGGTTTGAGCTTTGCGAAGTCTTTTCCTCAAAGTTGAATGTTTGTTGAGCTGAGGAGAACGCAATCATGAGCTCTAGACTCTTCATCACTACAATGTTGGTCGGCTGCTCGCTTTATAGCTTTTTGAGTCTTCTTGAGAGTCTTCCGTGTTTCCTCCCAAACGCTTGCAAAGTTTTTGCGGTGGATGTCAACCACGGGCCTGTTGCTCTGACTTTGTGATCCTGCCATACAAGTGGAAACCATTGAACATACGGTACACCACCTTAAAAGGAATTATCCCCAATGCAGTGGAACTGGTAGAGTTGAATGCTAATTCGGAAATCCATTCGTCCAATTGGTGTGGAGGAGTTGTTTGAGTGTCTGACTGGTCCGCTTGGTTTGCTCGTCTATCTGAGGATGGAACGCCCTTGATAGCTCAATCCAACTGCCGTAATGCACCATTAATTCATGCAAAAAACAGCTAGTGAAGCAGCCATCTTTGTCACTGATGATGGCACATGGCAAACCGTGTAGTTGTATGATCTAGTTTAAGAATAGCCGTACTACACCTCTTGTATTGATGGTGGTTATCGTCGGGATCAAGTGCAACCTTTTTCAAAAACCTGTCCACCACGATGAGGATGGTGTCATATCCCTTGACAGTGGTGGGATGTCCAATCATGAAATCCATGTTGATGTCGACCCATGGTTCCGTCTAAATATGTAGTGATTGAAGTAGACTGGGTGGCAGCGTGCGACAAGATTTTTCTCTGACATGTGTCGCATGATTTGTAAAAGTTTGACATGTCGGTCTACATCTTGTCCCACTAGCAGTATTTTTCCACCTTCTTGAGTGTCTTGTCCTCGCCAAAATGTCAACCTTGACCGGTATAGTGACATTCCTCCAATAGTATTGTGCACTGCTCCTTGTTCAATGGGACAACAACTTGTCAATTGAACCGCCATCACTAGTAGGGGTCCATTGAACCAGAACTTGGACTTTTCATACCCGCTGAACTCCTTGTATCCCAGGTCTCGTTAGATGAGCAACGTGTTGATCTTGACCATCAAATCTGGTCGTCGACTTGGAGCATCTGCCAGATTAGTTTTTTTAGGCTAGTACTCGATATCATTATCTGGAAGTTGTCGAGGCAAAAGACGTTGTTCATTGTCGCCACAAAAGGTGTGGGGCATTTGTCAGTCCGAACGGCATGATTATGAACTCGAAGTACCAGTATGTAGTCCATCTGATTCCTGGATTCAGGTCTCTTTCATGGTCAATTTTCCTCTAGGGATGTAGCTCTCAAGAAAGTTCATTGGGAAAAACCCTTTTGGACTCCTTGACGAGTGTTGCAAACTCCACCGGCACTGTTGTGAACGTCCTGGGTATCGAGGCTGTTGTCATCGCCTTGGAAGCTGTAGTTCTATCAATTCCTCTTCTTCCACATGGACTAGCCTCGCATAAGCTCTGTGCTTCAGGTACTGCTTGGCCATGTTCAGAGAAATCAGTTTGCATTTTGTGGCTACCGCAACTTCTTCTGCTGCTTCTACCTCCGTTGCTTTCCGTAAGCGCCATTGCGTCACTGGGTCACTCGACAAGAGGCAGATGTCTTTTTCTGCCATTAATGCTAACGTAGACAAATCCACTACTGCATTCCCATTGCAGATTGTGTCGGTCGAGGAATCGCTCCCGAGGATTTTGTGGTTGCTCATTGGGCAAGTTCTCTAGACCTCTACGTCATGAAGATCTCTAATATACACCAGGAGTGGTTCATGAAGTTGATGTATCTCCAGTCATCTGTTGATGGTTATTCCTTCAAACACTCTTGTTTTGGTCAAGCTTCTAAACCATGTCGTTAATGACAACCTGTAAGAACCTCCTCCATCCAGTATTGTAGGTACCAGTCTTTGATTTTCACAACCCCTCGATTGTACCCTTGGCAATGTCGTTGGTTGTCATCCCCGTACCCCTCATCAAAATGTGCAATCTTAAGAACCCTGATCTACTGTGATGTGAGCCGCTTAGATTGGCAACTTGTCACTGACGATGTTTTTAACTGGACAGAAGTCTCACCATCTACTCCTGCCCTTTGCCGTTTCCCCACTCCTAACTTTCTTCTATGACTTCCTTCCCTTTTTCGCTTGTTTTTACTGCTTTCATTAGTCGGGCAAGATATGACCTGGATTCCGTATGTCCAACAAAGCTCTTGATCGTGTTAATCTACGGGTTCAATCTCCATCTGAGATGAGGTTTTTGTCGATTTTGACTTTATTGTGCCACAATAAGAGTTGTGTCTTTGGGATTGTGACTTTTCTCAGCTATTGGAATCCTACATCCGATTGTTTTAATCACTGTTTTTTATTGAATCAGCTCTTGCAATCATTCAAGAAAGGTCTTCTTGGATGGCAAAAATGGCGATTGTGTACCAAATGTCTCTCTTGAGGTTATTGGTTTTGTAGAAATAGATTTCATTGGGTGTGAGGTCACTACTGGTGATGATTTTATGCAAATGGCACGTGTACTTTACCACGCTGGATTGCTTAAGCATATGTTAGAGTCTGTACTAGCATCAGACTTCATTCAGCTTCCCAATGCAAGTGAGTGTAGTGCATGCACAATCGCCCCACTTCTTTGGTAGCGTGAGGGAGTCGTGCCAAGTTGGATTTATCTACTGGAGAGGTAGTACGCCTGCGGTTGACGATGTGAGTGCAGTCACAAGAGCCGTTGATCTGGCTTTGCTGGTCTCCTGCTTTCGTTGGATGGTGTTCAGATTGGACCACCAAACCAAGGCCGTGCCATGCCAGAACAAAGCCACGAGGTCAATTTTCTTCTTATCACCGTTGACCCTGGCAATGGTGAAGTACAGTTCAAGAATCGTCAGCCACATCCTTACCGCTAATCCCTTGGAGTTCACCGGATAGAACGGCTCAGGAAGTTCCAAACAAATCTGGGATTCACTTGAGACTTGAGGACTTCTCTTGGTGAGCATTGCATCATGTGCGCGGGAGTTTTCAAGCTCCTCCATCTTTGCGTTGAGTTGTTTAAGAAGATGGGTTTTGAGACTCTTGAGTCTCAAAAACTTTTGGTTCATGCATTCATTGATGCAAGCTTGTTGGCCAGTTCCTCCCATCGTGCCACATGTCATCCCAATGGGCTGCGGCGGCTGCAAGGGATTTGCTGAGCCCGAGGGGTGTCAGCTGGCTCTCTGTTGGTTTTTTTCTGTATTGTGTTATTCAATGTGAAAATTATTGCTGCCGCCTGGTTTTCTTGGAGATAATTGTTGTTCATGTGTTGCAAATGCTCATTGTTGTTCATGTTTTGCTGATGCTCTATTTCCAGAGTCTTCATCGGTTAGTGTTGCTCGTAGTCGCGTGCGCTCGCTCCGTTCATCGATCGAGTGGAAGGAAGTGGTAACAGGGCAACAGAAGGACCTCAGGAAGCAAAGCAGCCAGCAACAAAAGCAAACAAGGAGGAGCAGCTAAGCAAGCAGCAACGTTTGCAACGGAGGTCTGCAAGCCTCAACCATGGTGAAGATGGTCCTGTGGAGCCACTTCTCACACTTTGCAAGAATAATAATCACACAAGTCCACACTATCCCCTTAACTGCTGAAAGTGGTGTGCTGCCAGCCGCTTGGTCAGGAAGTCTGCAAGTATCATGCTTGAAGGGCAAAACTTGATCTGCACCACCTGCTTCACCACGATCTTGCGGATGAAGTGATATCGCAGGTCAATGTGCTTGGTGCGGGCGTGAAACTCTGCATTCTTGGTCAGAGCAATGGCACTCATGGTGTCACAGTAGATTGTAGTCGCTGTGGTCTGCTGCTGTCCAAGGCTTGCCAGCAGCTCACGCAGCCACACGGCTTCCTTTGTTGCTTCACTCAAGGCGATGTACTCAGCTTCAGTGGAGGAGAGGGCAACACACTCTTGCTTCTTGCTCCTCCAACTGATTGCACCTCCCCCAAGTACAAACACAAACCCACTTGTCGATCTCCTTGTGTCCAGGTTGTTGAAATAGTATGCACCTTGTCCACTGCCTAGCTGGCTAGCCACACATACAAACAAGGCATGCACTGCTCTATGGAGTACATCCCCTTGGTTTGTTCTGAGACAGGCCAAGAATGCACTGCCCATAATGGGTATGTCACATGTGGCTCATCATATGAATCATACCTTTGTGGTTTGGTTGAATAGGCACCGGAGCCTCAAATGAGAGGTTGTGGATTTGAGCCCCGCGACTCCGCAATTTTCTTTATGGCCCAAACTGGGACAACAAGCTTCTAGGAAGCTTATTAGAGCCTGCCTTGAGGATGATACTTGGCGGTCAAGTAGGACTGTAGGTTGAGGTTGGCTCCAGTGGAGCCACTACAAGCAGAAGCTTTAGCAAAGCTCTGCAAGTATAAAAGCCTGTACCTTGCATGGATCCATTGACATTTCCTGCCTTTCAGACTCCTCACAGAATCTCCAACCAAAGGTAGAAGCTAAAGACCAACATGCGGACTTCGTGAGGTTGCAAACCAAACAAACCTAAGGTCTGGATCCCTCGTCCAAGGGTGATATGTTATCTTGGTTGCAATACCAAGAGCGGTTGGCGGCCTCCCATGTCGGGACCCATTTTCTAGACCGTTGCTATCCAGCGCATTGACACAGGTCACCTCCCTAATCTCGGTCGTTGTAGCTGATGAGGATGGGGCTCTTGTTGCCGTTGAAGGTGACGCAAAGGCTGCTGCTACTGTCGAGGTAGCGCAGCACGCGCTTAACCGCCTCCCAATGCGGCATGCCCGGATTCACGGAAAACTTGATGAGCACTCCCACTGCTTGGCTGATGTTGAGGCGCATGCCGAATGTTGCGTACATGAGGCTCCCAACTTCTGCTTGGTACGGCACTGCTTCCATGTGGCTTCTCTCTTGCATGCCGCGGGGAGTCTGCGTCATGCTCAGCTTTGCTCCCACTTCCAAGCGGCTTTGCGCGCTCCTGCCATGTTGAAGTGCTTGACAATGTCGCTCACGTATGTGCTCTGCGACAGCTCCAAAGTCTGCTGCTACCGGTCGCGCTTGACCTGAAGGCCAAGGTAGTAACTGAGCTCTCCAATGTCCTTCATGTCGCACTTGGCAGCAAGGGACTGTTTCACATTGTCCAAAAGAGACTTGGAGTCAGATGCCATGAGTAGATCATCAACATAGAGCTAGATGATGACCTGGCTTGCCTCTTGCGTGCGTCCATAGAAAGCACGGTCAGCTTCACTACGCACAAAGCCCAGGCCAGCCAGCTACTCATCCATCTTGTGGTACCATGCTCATGGGGCTTGCTTCAGGCCGTAGATGGCCTTCACAAGCTTGCACACCAAATCCTCATTTCCCTCCACCACATACCCCTCCGGCTGCTCCATTTACACATCCTCTTCGAGGTCACCATTCAGAAAAGCACACGTCACATCCATTTGGTGCACCTCCCAGTCCATAGCAGCAGCAAGAGCGAGGATCGCTCGGGTGAATGGGAACTTTGTGACAGGTGCAAATGTGTCATTGTAGTCCACACCCTCAGTCTGTGCATACCCCTTTCCAACCAACCGTGCTTTGTACATGAGCACCTTACCATCCGCACCACGCTTGCGCCTAAAGATCCACCGACACCCAATCACCCGGCTGCCACGTGGAGCCTCCTAGAGGGTCCAGGTGCTATTCTTCATGAGCGCACCATACCCCTCGTCTGCTGCGGCACGCCAATCCGCCGCCTTGGCCCTGCGCATGGCTTTAGTGAATGTGGCTGGATCATCAGTGACTGTGAGAAGGAGAAGCTTGAGGTCAGACGACTCCGCTGGTGGTGGAACCGTGCACAGGTTCACCAGCCCCTTCAGCGGCATCTGTTTGCTTGCGAGGCGCTCAGATCGCCTCAGCGGCTCCCCACTGTCCTGTGCTCCTTTTTTGATGCGTGCGGATTGTCGTGGCAGCTGTTGCATGTTGCTTTGTTGCTCCTCCCCATCAGATTTGGCTGCTGGCTCCTTCTCCTTCTCAGCTCCCTCCACCTCTTTGTTGATGCCACTGTCATTGCCATCTTCCGCACTGCCCTCTTCTACAACCGGCTCTTCTACCACTTCATGTACTAGTGCGGGAGCAAGTGGAAGTGCCGACGTAGGGCTCTAAGTCCAGCCTTCACATCCTCTTGAAAGACGACGTCACGGCTGCGAATGATCTTGCGAACAGCGAGGTTGTAGAGGCGGTATCCAATGGTGTCGTAGCCGAGGAAGGCGGCCTTCACTGACTTTGCGTCCAGCTTGTTATGGCTACCGGTAGGCACATGCACAAATGCACCACTTTCAGGCGCCACTTTCAGACTTTCAGGTACCTCACTGTTGGCTTGCGTCCTGTCCACACCTCCTCCGGTGTCATCAAAGGCACGGCGCAGGTGGGACTCCGGTTTTTCAGGTACATGGCTTTGTTGACCTCTTCCGCCCAGAAGTTTGGTGGGAGCTTCGCGTCTTGGAGCATGCTGCAAACACGATCCATGAGTTTGCGGTTTACACATTCAGCCACGCTGTTCTGCTGCGATGTTTGAGGTGAGATGACCTCGTGTTTGATCCCACGACGCTTGGGGACAGTGCGGAAGTCATTAGAGAGGTACTCTCCTCCACCATCGGTGAGAAGCACCTTCAATTGCCTGCCACTCTCATTCTTTACAACAGCAATCCACACCTTGAGAGCATCAAAGCACTCATCCTTTCCAGCCAAGAAGGACACCCACGTCTTCCTCGACTTGTCATGAATGAACGTGACAAAGTACAACTTGCCGGACAAGGACTGTGATGGCATAGGACCGCACAAATCAGATTGAACGAGTGATAGAAGCTCAGCCGCCCTCTTCCCTTTCCCCCATGAAAGTAGCGTGGGCTTGCTTTCCTTCAATGCAACTCTCACAAGCCGATGCACCAGGCTGCTTCACCCTTTTGAGTTCCAAGCCGCCGACGATCTGCTGCTGCATGGAGATGATGGTGCCAAAGCCAAGGTGACCGAGCCGGCGGTGCCACAGGCCGATGTCGTGTTTTCCCTCTCTCGCCACCAACGCTAAGTCAACTTCCTTTTCCGAAGCCACGTAGAGGTGGTAAAGACCGTCCTCCTTGTCCGCTTTTGCAAGCACACGCCCCGCACTTGCAGAGATGGTGCAGCCACCATTTTCAAAACGAACCTGCATGCCTTCGGAGATAAGAGATGAGACACAGACGAGGTTAGCTCCCAGCCACAGAACATGGAGCACCCCCTTCATACAACGTTCCACGTCCTTGCCCTCAACAAAAGCACAAAACACAATCTAACCCTCCCCAACCGCCATTTGCACATGGTTGTCCCCATGTAAACCCGACGAGGCTCAATGACGGTGTAGAGAAAGAACCAATCCCAGTGACACGTCATGTGCCGCGTGGCTCCCGAGTTGATGATCCAGAACAGGGCTGTGTTGTCAGAGACGTGCAGGACCCGGATGGTTGTCACGAATCCACTCTCCCAATCTGCAGCGTTTGCGAAAGCGTCGGACAGTTTCCCCGTTTCCACTCCAGCCGCAAGGTCCACATTCTTCTTCCGGGATTCACGCACCCAATGGCCTGGCTTCTTGCAGTAGTGGTAGTTCCCCTTCTTCTTCCCTCCTTTGCCGTTGCCCGTGGTTGGTGCAACACCACCCCCATGACCAGAGTTGGTGATGAGAGCGACTTCCAGTCCGCTTCCGCCCTCTTCTCCCTTGCGCCCATCCTCCTCAAACAGAAGGCTCTCCTCCACATCATTGAGGGAGAACTTGTTGCAACGCTGGTCTAGGGCAACAATGAGAGTAGTGTAGCTGCTAGAAAGAACAAAAAGGATGGTTAGCATGAGCACACGCTCCTTGACAGGGTCTTCAATCGCAGCAAGCTGGTCCGAGAGAGACTTCACCATGTTGATGTAGTCAATCATGGATCCGGACTCATCCATCTTCATTGTGCGAAAGCGACAATACAACTGCATATTCATGAGGATTAACTTGAAATCATAACTGGAATCAAGGGTTTTTCAAACCTCCTTTGGTATGAGGATGCCACGGACGAGGAGTTGCTGCCGTTTGGCAAGGTAGAGGTAGATAGTGGCGAGGGTGTTGTCACGCTTCTCGCGGTAGGTACGGTTCTCGACAGGGGAGAGGGAGCTTTCTGCTGGTTCCTTCTCCTTCTCATCCACCTGGCTCCAGAGACCCTTCTCCATCAACACCATCTTCATGTTGTTGCTCCAGTTGAAGAAGTTATTGCCTTCGAACTTGGCGATGTTGACATCGGCCACCACAGAAGCGGATGTTGCCATGGTAGTGCAACGTTCAGCCCACAAACGGCTCTCTCACAGAACAGGGTGCAAGGAATGTCTCAAGGATGAGAAAAAGCCTTGTTGTAGCTCTGATACCATTGATGGAAACTGGGACAGCCCTCAGAGAGGTGATCAGGCTCTTTAAGAGCCGCCTAGGCAGGACCAACTGTTTGTGAGAGGGAGTTGCAAGTTGCACAGACAGAAATTACGGAAGCAAATGTAGGTTTGCAAAGAACGTGAATGTCTGAATCGATTCTTGAGTGAGAAAGTACATTTACATAGCTTTATAACAAGCCTAAGTACGCCTGATTTGGCACATGGAGCTGGAAGAACCACTCTGTCAAAGTTCACATCCTAGCACACTCCTAGCCTAGCGGGATGAGCGGCAGTCACACTCTCACACAAGAGAATTACCATCCCTGCCATGTGCACAACCAATATGGAAGGTCCCCACCAATCTTGGTGGAGACCTTCCTTGAAGCTCCCTGAAGGTCCTTCTGCCGTCTTTCTACCTTGAAGGCCACTCCAAACATTCCTGGCCAATAATCGTGGCCGTCATTGGTGCTGGTAGTGCAGGAGCCGTCACTTGAACCGGACCCATTGCCACCAAACCTTGAAAATCCATATCCCCCTCAAACGGACTCCGAATCAAGTTTCGTAAAGTGCTACAGAACCAGAAAAACACGCTTTATTCACTTTCGTGACCTGATGATTTTTATCAAGAAACACACTTTGGTCACTTTTTTGGCACCCCATATCCAAAAGAGGTAACTCAATTTTCTCTATTTTATTCTTATGTCAGGAATACGAAAGCTAAAGCCCAAAAGCTTCACAAGGATACTAGTGAGTCAGCACATACAGCAAATTTGAGAAGGAAGTAATCCTTCAAATCCAGTACCATGAAATGCAACACGTTTTGCATTGATGAGCTTGTGCCCCAGACACACAGCTCTGGGAGTTCCAGCATCCAGATTGATCGGATCAAAGAAGCATGAAAAATGGAGGGTTCATAGGATGTCCATGCTGAACATGCTTTCAATGGTTTGACCGTGGTGACTGATACGTGAACCAGGTTCCTGTAACATCAAAGTATCCAGTCCCACTGCAGCCAGCACACCGGCCAACTCCAACATCTCACTATGGGTGGAAGTGAAAGCGACACTGTCCTTCTCAAAAGACTCAAAAATTCCAGTGCACTGGTCTGCTTGCGCTTCACCACGGACGAGTTTCTCAAGCACCACCTTCCCCTTGGAGATTATGCCCCAGAACACGCGTCCTCTGCGAGATCCAAGGTTGAGCTTCCTCAATGCGGGAAACATTGAAAGATACAGGACACCTTCCTGATAAACCGTGAGGTTGAGTTCAGTACGCTGCGGAAATGAGAGCAGACCTTTGCCAAGAATCTCAGTATCCTTGCCTGTGCCAGTTGTTGCACTTCCACCATAAGCATCCCAAGTGGTAGTGATCACTGTCATCCCAATGCCAAGACCATTTCGAAGGAGATAACTGTCATCACCATAAACTCCACGACTTTCAAAATCAAGATCTCCTTCACCATGACCACCGTTGATTTCACTTAAATCGTTCTGATCTCCATATAAATCAGAACCATTGTCAGTACCTTCATCTTCATCGCCATCAGCACCACCGCAAGCGTAATCATTGTCATCACCGTTACTGTAGCTGCCACAGCAACCATGGTCATCATCATCCACCTCATGAGCAGAACCTTTACCTTCATCTTGGCTGTGTCTGTCACCATTTTCATCACTGCCAACGACCTCATGATCACCACCGTCAACGTCAACACCATCATGGTCACCATCGTGACCACAATCTCCACCACCATGATGATCTTGTGGTGGATGACAAGGTGACCTGGTTACTAGCCAGTGAGTAAGCAAGCAGACTTTGCGGAGGATTGGCAGATGTGCAAGCACACTCAAGTCAAGGTCGTCGCAATCTGCCCAAATCTCCTGCAAGCATGAGATCTGCCCCACCCAAGTTGGAATCCGCCCCTCCCANCTGCAACTTACTATGTGCACACTCTGTAATCCTGTCATTGCCTGTGCAGACTCTGGAGGCACAACAAAGCCACTGCAGTTGAAGGTGAGGTCAGTTAAGGAAGGGAGCTTCAGAGCTGCCACCACAGTAGACTGGGCGAAATGACTGCCCACTGTGAGGGAGGTGAGAGAAGTGAGGGTGGGCAGAGCATGCGCATCAACTGCTTTGAGGCTGCAGCACTTGAGCCTTCGGAGTGAGCTGAATGACGCAAGAATAGGGAACTCCAATGGAGAGCCAGTGTGATAATTCCAGCAAGGAGAAGAGTAAGGAGGAAATACATCCTGCTCCATGTTGATAAGTTTCTTATTGCCTCTGTCTCAAACTCTCTCCTCAAACATTGTAAACAGTCCCTTGCAGCCAGGATTGACATGAATGACATGGGAGAGCTAAGCTACTACCTGGGTCCCCACATGAAGTATGATCAACAGCAGCAGAAATTGGAGCAGTCACAGAGCACTTACGTGAGTAACATCGTCAATCCCTTCAACGTGGGAGGTACACGGAAGGTGAAGACACCGCTGGAAGTGGGAGCAAAGCTGAGCATCNGATTGGCAGATGTGCAAGCACACTCAAGTCAAGGTCGTCGCAATCTGCCCAAATCTCCTGCAAGCATGAGATCTGCCCCACCCAAGTTGGAATCCGCCCCTCCCACCTGCAACTTACTATGTGCACACTCTGTAATCCTGTCATTGCCTGTGCAGACTCTGGAGGCACTACAAAGTCACTGCAGTTGAAGGTGAGGTCAGTTAAGGAAGGGAGCTTCAGAGCTGCCACCACAGTAGACTGGGCGAAATGACTGCCCACTGTGAGGGAGGTGAGAGAAGTGAGGGTGGCCAGAGCATGCGCATCAACTGCTTTGAGGCTGCAGCACTTGAGCCTTCGGAGTGAGCTGAATGATGCAAGACTAGGGAACTCCAATGGAGAGCCAGTGTGATAATTCCAGCAAGGAGAAGAGTAAGGAGGAAATACATCCTGCTCCATGTTGATAAGTTTCTTATTGCCTCTGCCTCAAACTTTCTCCTCAAAGATTGTAAACAGTCCCTTGCAGCCAGGATTGACATGAATGACATGGGAGAGCTAAGCTACTACCTGGGTCCCCACATGAAGTATGATCAACAGCAGCAGAAATTGGAGCAGTCACAGAGCACTTACGTGAGTAACATCGTCAATCCCTTCAACGTGGGAGGTACACGGAAGGTGAAGACACCGCTGGAAGTGGGAGCAAAGCTGAGCATCACGCAGGCTCTTCACTGCAAGCAACATAGCAACCACATGGTGGCAGTACCATATTTGGCTGCCATGTGTTTGGTGAGAGGCCGCAGACAGCTTGTGGAGGCGGACCGGTCAGGTTGGGCTGCCCGGGCTGTGACCATCTTTGCCCAACAGCTGTCCATCATGGGCATATGAAAGCAATGTGGAATCGTCCGTGACTACACCCTCCTTTGTGGGGGTCTTGGCATGGAGCACCAAGAGGATCCATCCATATCTGGCAAAAGGGCTTGGCCTTTTGGCCCTTTGACTGTGTCGGACCTGTGTTACGTAGAGCCTTTAACACAGGAGCTGCATCAGCCCTCCACCTAACTCTATCACTATGTCTCCCTTTCTTGTGCTCTCTCTCTCTCTCTCTCTCTCTCTCTCTCTCTCTCTCT
>SZWC01026611.1:20609-25609 GCA_023375785.1 Penium margaritaceum
GGATGGCTGGCATGTGGGGTAGGGGGAAGCGGAGATTGGTGCAGCAGATTGGAGACGCCACGGTAGAAGCGACAGGGGGGCGACTGAGCCAGCGCATGCGGCTGATGGACGAAGCCATGGTGAAGCGGAAGGTGGAGGAGAGGGCAGACTTGGTAGAGTGGGATGGCCCAGATAGGGGTCGGTCCCTTTTGGCTCATCCGGCCAAGAGGGGCTCGAGGACCCCGCTGACACAGACCCGGACACGAGGGAGACGTGTAGGGGGCGGACAATTACTACGACTACAGCCACCATAGGGACTGCTGATGTGGTTACCCCCACCTCCAGACTGCGCCGAAGTACCCCCTCCAGGACGAGAGGAGATAGTGATAGGCCCCCCCCGAGGGCGGGAGGAGAGTACACAGCTGACGAGTGAGGCCCACGGGGGCGGGGCGGAAATAGAGGGGACCCGACAGGAGCAGAGAGGAGGCTTAGTACAGAGCGACGCCAGGTACATAGAGCCGGATCTCGGAGAGGCGAGGTGGGACAAATGTCCTCTGCCAGTAGCAGGACAGCAGGTACCACGGGTGACAGATGCCGGGCGAGAGGAGTGCAGCAGGGCGCGGCCGTCTGGATAGCCAGTCGATGCAGGTGCGACATCAGAGAGACGGGAGCCGGTAGAGGAGAGGGAGCAGATAGCAGGACTGGAGGGGGGTGAGAAGAGACAGAGGGAGAGTGGAGATACGGACTTGGTAGACAGGGGGGAGAGGGGCCAGCCACATCCACCCTCCTCGTCCGTCTGGGGAGAGATAGGATTGAGGGAGGGACCAGGAGATAGCGACCAGGAGATGCACCAGGTGGTGGAGCCCTAGTCCCCACGTAGTGCAGCCGGTACGGAGACACAGAGCAAGATAGCGGAGGATACATCAAAGGGGGGACAGACGGTGATGCTAGGAGACACTCACTCGGGGGACGATAGTGGTTATAGGGTCCCAGAGCCGGCGGGCGAGACCGGGAGAGCTCGGACCACACAGCTAGGACGGGAGAACATGACATGGATCCGGGAGGAGATGGAGGCGACACTGGGGGCCCTGCACGAGGACTTATGGGAGCGTGTGCGAGGATTATTCTTGCGATATGATGAGCATGTTGGCTGGCATCTCACGACCCTGCACGAGCAGTGGGAGCATATGAGGGTGGCGGTAGCGCAGGAGACGACGAGCATCCGACAGGAGCTGACACGGCGACATCACAGCCACCTGGCTGTAGACCCGTGTGTGGACGGGCTGGCGAGCCAGGTCCAGGTGCTCCGTGCAGTACTAGATGGTCAGGAGGGTCGGGAGGCGGTGGTGAGAGGAGAGCACCAGAGGGCATGGGTGGGACTATAGCACCAGGTGGAGGAGCTTAGCATACAGGCTGGGATTCTGGCGGTCCGACAGACAGGATTATCGATGGAGGTGGCAGAGCGACGAGAGCCCCCACGGGGGCCGGTAGCCCCACCGGGGCAAGTCGATGAGAGATTAGCCACTCAGGGCCCCGCACCAGGAGAGGAGATGATGGAGGTACACGAGGAGCCGATGGAGAGGGGGAGCAGGAGGGAGACTGAGGGTCAGGAGATGGATGCCTCTGGTTGGGAGGCTGCATCTACAGGGTCAGGACAGCACGATACCCCTGCAAGGTCACTTGAAGATGAGATCATAGTTTTTAGTACAGGGACGCAGGGGGAGGAAACGCAGGAGACAGAGGGCCCCATCCAGTAGTACGAGGTGACCGACTCGTCGGCGGAGATACGGGTCCGTATTACGAACTGCACCACACGGGAGTCCGAGACGAAGCCAGTGAGTAGTGCCAGAGAGGGTCGTCGCCGACGATGACACCGCCGACGTCAGGAGCGTGCCCGGTTGGCATCATCACAGATGAGGGGAGTTCTCGGCCCGGCACCGACTCGAGAGGCCCAGGGGGTTGGGACGACACTCGACGTGAGGGGGACACAGGGTGTGCTTGGGCCGGCGCCTACCACCGGGGCTCTCGTCGTGGGGACAGGGGGGAGGAGATCCGAGGCACCAGGGGCAAGGGGAGTGATGGGAGGAGGAGGAGCGGGCGACCGGGGCGAGGAAAGCGGAGGGGCGGCCCCAGGTGAGAGCAGCCCCTCGGCGCAGGGTCAGGGTGGGGAGGACAGCAGTGCTGGAGGGACGGGAGAGACGAGTGGCACAGGTGGGGACGGGGGTGACGATGGTGGAGAGGACGGCGATGGACGTCGCAGTGGAGATAGCACACGACCAGAGGGCGTGGAGGAGCAGGACAAGGAGGAGGAGGAGGGGATCGAGGGGGAGGAGGAGACAGAGACGGGTGACCCGGCGAGACGGGGGGGGGAGATGATCCACGCCCTGATGGAGGGGATACCACAGGAGCCTCGCCTGTCGCGGGTAGCCCCCGTGGCCTACCACCACGGACGGCTCGCGCGGGTCCTCAGCGCATGAAGACCCGCGCCATTAAAGGGCGTATGACACAGACAGGAAAGAAGTCAGAGAGGTGGGTGGCGGAGACGGAGAGCGGAGAGGGTGAGGACACGGCGAGGGGCGGTGAGCAGGAGAGTGAGAGACCGGAGCATGCAGAGGAGGGGCAGAGGGGACAGCAGGGACACGATCAGCAGACCCCAGTTGTAGGAGCGCAGCATGCTGGTGGCAGCTCGGGCGGGGGAGAGTTACCCGCAGAGACCGTACAAAGGGCGAGTGAGGGGGAGGTGGTGGGGAAGGGAGATGGAGGACAGAGGGAGACAGCAGGAGGTCAGGGCGAGGGGAGAGAGAGGGTGGAGGAGACCAGCGCCGCAGGACTAGGAGGGGGAGGAGGAGTAGCGGCTGATCCATGTTGTGTACCTGCGGGTTGGGGACCCCCGTGGCACTGCCCGTAGATGGGATGCGGGTACAAGGGGAGCAGCCGATGGGCTTTGCGTACTCATTGGGGCAAACGACACGCGGGGTTTAGCATGGCAGCAGCAGTCCAGGGCGTCCGGTTACGCGTCCCACCTTTCTCAGCAGCACATGCCGCGGCTGTGCAGCACGAGGGTCATTCGGTTAGGTCGTGCGTCAGGACAAAGGAGGACCGAGAGCGGGAGGCATAGATGATTGAGCGCCAGACGAGGGGTGGCGGCCTCGCTGGCCAAGAGCAGGTGCTCAGTGTGGCGGGATGGCAGGCGGAGTTACGAAGGAGGCGAGCACAGCGGGAGGCACAGCAGGAGGCACGACGCGAGCGACGACAGAGGTATTCCTAGGCACGACGGGAGCGGGAGCGGTAGGCGAGGGGTACGGAGCCAGGGAGTGTGTCACCAGGACGGAGGGCTGACACGGGACCAGGACACACATCCCCAGGACACACGACTGAGGAGGACAGGGGACAGGCAGAGAGCCCTGCGGGAGGAGAGCGCCGCGACAAGGGGACGACAGACAGACCATTCTCAATTGCAGAGCAGCTCATCCGGGAGTGCTTTCCGATATCCACAGATGAGGAACAAGGAGCACGGGACACCGGAGGCGGATCCCTCCCTTGCACTACGGAGGATACAGGGGGCAGAGGAGGTGGGGTGGATGGTATGAGCCGTGCTCAGGGGGGGGGCTTCCGGTAGGCAGAGAGGTCTGCGGAGGGAGGTAGTGGGCCCGGGCATTGGAGGAGGGGGAGCGGCGGTACAGCGACAGCAGGAGCAGTAGAGGCAGTAGCACCAACAGGACCAGCGACAGCGGCAGCAGCAGGAGCATCGGCAGGGCACAGAGGGATTGGAGCGGATGCTGATGCTGCTCCCACCCCCCAGGCGGTAGGTGGTTGGACCTCATCTCCGATTGGATGGAGTACCTGAGGGCGAGCGGGCATCGGGGGGAAGCAACAGGGCCAGTAGCAGCAGCAGCGCCAGCACAGGACCCCGCAGCTGCCGAGGCCCCAGCGGGGGCGTTAGCCCCAGCGGCAGGCACACGAGCAGAGAGGACAGGGGCCACGCCTGCAGCAGCAGCAGCATCAGGAGCAGCCACATGAGCATATGCACCGGCAGCAGCCGGAGCACCAGGAGCAGCATCAGCAGCAGCCCGAGCAGCACCCACGGCAGCGACCAGCACGGCAGCAGCAGGAGCAGTAGTAGGCGCAGCAGCAGGAGCCCAGGAGGAGGCGTGAGCAGAGCCAGGAGGAGGGACACAGGGGTGCGGGCATGGGCGGGGGAGGACCGGGGGAGAGGGGCGAGGACCAGCGGTAGGAGCGCTTGTGGCGATGGGCAGAGGGAGTAGATTGGGACCGACTCTATGGGGTGGAGGTACTGCCGCCGTTCGTGTATGCGAGGATCCCTGTAGGGGCTGTGGACGCGGTCCGGGTAGCCATGCGGATCCCCCTGGCTAGGAGTGCCGTGAGACCCCTGGACGCAGCTGGACCCTTACTGCTCCAGGCGATACCCAGCCTCATCCTTCGGGTGCGGCCACAGCACAGGCAAGGCTCAGACGCGAATTGGGTCCGGCTCCTAGCGGCCTGGTTCCACCGAGGGGAGTGGGAGGAGTTATGGAGAGAGGCGGTGGCCCACACACACGGCGGGGGTCGCCCCGCCACGACACCTCCGACCCCCTCCCGCCACGACACCTCCGACATAGAGAGGAGGAGGCGAGGGAGTAGCGGCTGCAGCGGGCGGTGACAAACTTTTGGAGAGGGAGCACGTCCAAGGCTTGTGCGGCCTTGGACAACTCCCTGTTAGCGCCCCCAGGACCAAGGGTGCTTCAGCAGCTGCAATCAAAGCACCCCGCAGGAAAGCAGCCGATTCCAGCATGGGTGGGAGAGGCGGCATGACAAGCACCTACAGCGTTTTCGGATGCCGACAGGGTGCAGAGAGCCTTGATGGACAGCAGCCGAGGGTCAGCGGCGGGCCCATCGGGGCTGACTCTGGACCACCTCCGACAGGCAGTGGTGGGGGATGAGCAGCTGACACGACTGCTGGCGCAGCTGCTCGCCGCCATTTGCAGGGGACAGCTACATCCCACGACACGGCGATTCCTAGC
>SZWC01026611.1:30609-32134 GCA_023375785.1 Penium margaritaceum
ACCATACCATACCATACTATATCATACCATACCACACCACACCACACCTCACCACACCACACCGCACCATACCATACCAAAGCATACCATACCATACCATACCATACCATACCATACCATACCATAGCATTCCATACCATACCATACCATACCAAACCATACCATACCATACCATATCATACCATACCATACGATACCATATCATACCATATCATACCATATCATACCATACCAGACTATACCATACCATACCATACCAAACCATACCATACCATACCATATCATACCATACCATACGATACCATATCATACCATATCATACCATATCATACCATACCAGACTATACCATACCATACCATACCAATCCATACCATACCAGACCATACCATATCCTAGCATACCATATCATACCATACCATACCATACCATACCATACCATACCAAAGCATACCATAGCATACCATACCATACCATGCCATACCATACCATACCATACCATACCATATCATACCACACCACACCACACCACACCACACCATACCATACCATATCTTACCATACCATACCAAACCATACCATACCATACCATCCCATACCATACCAAACCATACCAATACCATACCATACCACACCACACCATACCATACCATACCATACCATACCATATCATACCATACGAAATAATATCATATCATACCATATCATACCATACCATACAATACCATACCATACCATACCATACCATACCACACCACACCATACCAGAACATTCCATACCATACCATACCAAACCACACCATACCATTCCATACCATAACATACCATACCATACCATACCATACCATACCATACCATACCATACCATACTATACCATTCTATACCATACAATACCATACCATACCATACCATACCATACCATTCCATACCATACCACATGATACCATACTATACCATACCATATCATACCATACCATACCATACCATATCACTTCATACCATACCATTCCATACCATACCACACGATACCATACCATACCCTACCATACCATACCATTCCATACCATACCATACCATACCATACTATACTATTTTATACCATACCATACCATACCATACCATACCATACCTTAACAAACCATACCATACCATACCATACCATAACATACCAAAACATACCATACCATACCATACCATACCATACCATACTATACCACACCACACCACACCACACCACACCGCACCATACCATACCATACCATACCATAACATACCAAAACATACCATACCATACCATACCATACCATACCATACTATACCACACCACACCACACCACACCACACCGCACCATACCATACCAAACCACACCACACCACACCGCACCATACCATACCAAATCATGCCATACCATACCATACCATACCATACCATTACATACCATACCATACCAAACCATTCCACAACATAACATACCACACCATAACATACGGTCCCATACCATACCATATCATACCATACCATTCCA
>SZWC01026613.1:0-14907 GCA_023375785.1 Penium margaritaceum
TTTTGCCAGAGTTGTGCCAGAGATTTGCAAGAGTTGTGCCAGAGTTGTGCCAGAGTTGTGCCAGAGTTGTGCCAGAGTTGTGCCATAGTTGTGCCAGATTTGTGCCAAAGTTGTGCCAGAGTTCTTCCAGAGTTGTGCCAGATTGTGCCAGAGTTGTGCCAGAGCTGTGCCAGAGTTGTGCAAGAGTTGGGCCAGAGTTGTGCCAGAGTTGTACCAGAGTTGTGCCAGGGATGTGCCAGAGGTGTGCCAGAGTTGTGCTAGAGTTGTGGTAGAGTTGTGCCAGAGTTGTGCCAGAATTGTGCCATAGTTGTGCCAAAGTTGTTCCTGAGTTGTAACAGAGTTGTGCCAGAGATGTGCCAGAGGTGTGCCAGAGTTGTGCTAGAGTTGTGCAAGAGTTGTGCCAGAGTTGTGGAAACGTTGTGCCAGACTTGTGCCAGAGTTGTGCCAGAGTTGTGCAAGAGTTGTGCCAGAGTTGGGCCAGAGTTGTGCCAGAGTTGTGCCAGAGATTTGCAAGAGTTGTGCCAGAGTTGTGCCAGAGTTGTGGCAGCGTTGTGCCAGAGTTGTGCCAGAGTTGTGCCACAGTTGTGCCAGAGTTGTGCCAGAGTTGTGCCGGAGTTGTGCTAGAGTTGTGCCTTAGTTGTGCCACTTTTGTGCCAGAGTTGTTCAAGAGTTGTGCCAGAGTTCTGCCAGAGGTCTGCCAGAGTTTTGCCAAAGTTCTTCCAGAGTTGTGCCAGATTGTGCCAGAGTTGTGCCAGAGTTGTGCGAGAGTTCTGCCAGAGTTGTGCCAGAGTTGTGCCAGAGTTCTGCCTGAGTTAAAACAGAGTTTTGCCAGAGGTGTGCCACAGTTGTGCTAGAGTTGTGCAAGAGTTGTGCCAGAGTTGTGGAAACGTTGTGCCAGACTTGTGCCAGAGTTGTGCCAGAGTTGTGCCAGCGTTATGCCAGAGTTGTGCCGGAGTTGTGCCAGAGTTGTGCCAGAGTTGTGCGAGAGTTCTGCCAGAGTTGTGCCAGAGTTGTGCCAGAGTTCTGCCTGAGTTAAAACAGAGTTTTGCCAGAGGTGTGCCACAGTTGTGCTAGAGTTGTGCAAGAGTTGTGCCAGAGTTGTGGAAACGTTGTGCCAGACTTGTGCCAGAGTTGTGCCAGAGTTGTGCCAGCGTTATGCCAGAGTTGTGCCGGAGTTGTGCCAGAGTTGTGCCAGAGTTGTGCGAGAGTTCTGCCAGAGTTGTGCCAGAGTTGTGCCAGAGTTCTGCCTGAGTTAAAACAGAGTTTTGCCAGAGGTGTGCCACAGTTGTGCTAGAGTTGTGCAAGAGTTGTGCCAGAGTTGTGGAAACGTTGTGCCAGACTTGTGCCAGAGTTGTGCCAGAGTTGTGCCAGCGTTATGCCAGAGTTGTGCCGGAGTTGTGCCAGAGTTGTGCCAGAGTTGTGCGAGAGTTCTGCCAGAGTTGTGCCAGAGTTGTGCCAGAGTTCTGCCTGAGTTAAAACAGAGTTTTGCCAGAGGTGTGCCACAGTTGTGCTAGAGTTGTGCAAGAGTTGTGCCAGAGTTGTGGAAACGTTGTGCCAGACTTGTGCCAGAGTTGTGCCAGAGTTGTGCCAGCGTTATGCCAGAGTTGTGCCGGAGTTGTGCCAGAGTTGTGCCAGAGTTGTGCGAGAGTTCTGCCAGAGTTGTGCCAGAGTTGTGCCAGAGTTCTGCCTGAGTTAAAACAGAGTTTTGCCAGAGGTGTGCCACAGTTGTGCTAGAGTTGTGCAAGAGTTGTGCCAGAGTTGTGGAAACGTTGTGCCAGACTTGTGCCAGAGTTGTGCCAGAGTTGTGCCAGCGTTATGCCAGAGTTGTGCCGGAGTTGTGCCAGAGTTGTGCCAGAGTTGTGCGAGAGTTCTGCCAGAGTTGTGCCAGAGTTGTGCCAGAGTTCTGCCTGAGTTAAAACAGAGTTTTGCCAGAGGTGTGCCACAGTTGTGCTAGAGTTGTGCAAGAGTTGTGCCAGAGTTGTGGAAACGTTGTGCCAGACTTGTGCCAGAGTTGTGCCAGAGTTGTGCCAGCGTTATGCCAGAGTTGTGCCGGAGTTGTGCCAGAGTTGTGCCAGAGTTGTGCGAGAGTTCTGCCAGAGTTGTGCCAGAGTTGTGCCAGAGTTCTGCCTGAGTTAAAACAGAGTTTTGCCAGAGGTGTGCCACAGTTGTGCTAGAGTTGTGCAAGAGTTGTGCCAGAGTTGTGGAAACGTTGTGCCAGACTTGTGCCAGAGTTGTGCCAGAGTTGTGCCAGCGTTATGCCAGAGTTGTGCCGGAGTTGTGCCAGAGTTGTGCCAGAGTTGTGCGAGAGTTCTGCCAGAGTTGTGCCAGAGTTGTGCCAGAGTTCTGCCTGAGTTAAAACAGAGTTTTGCCAGAGGTGTGCCACAGTTGTGCTAGAGTTGTGCAAGAGTTGTGCCAGAGTTGTGGAAACGTTGTGCCAGACTTGTGCCAGAGTTGTGCCAGAGTTGTGCCAGCGTTATGCCAGAGTTGTGCCGGAGTTGTGCCAGAGTTGTGCCAGAGTTGTGCGAGAGTTCTGCCAGAGTTGTGCCAGAGTTGTGCCAGAGTTCTGCCTGAGTTAAAACAGAGTTTTGCCAGAGGTGTGCCACAGTTGTGCTAGAGTTGTGCAAGAGTTGTGCCAGAGTTGTGGAAACGTTGTGCCAGACTTGTGCCAGAGTTGTGCCAGAGTTGTGCCAGCGTTATGCCAGAGTTGTGCCGGAGTTGTGCCAGAGTTGTGCCAGAGTTGTGCGAGAGTTCTGCCAGAGTTGTGCCAGAGTTGTGCCAGAGTTCTGCCTGAGTTAAAACAGAGTTTTGCCAGAGGTGTGCCACAGTTGTGCTAGAGTTGTGCAAGAGTTGTGCCAGAGTTGTGGAAACGTTGTGCCAGACTTGTGCCAGAGTTGTGCCAGAGTTGTGCCAGCGTTATGCCAGAGTTGTGCCGGAGTTGTGCCAGAGTTGTGCCAGAGTTGTGCGAGAGTTCTGCCAGAGTTGTGCCAGAGTTGTGCCAGAGTTCTGCCTGAGTTAAAACAGAGTTTTGCCAGAGGTGTGCCACAGTTGTGCTAGAGTTGTGCAAGAGTTGTGCCAGAGTTGTGGAAACGTTGTGCCAGACTTGTGCCAGAGTTGTGCCAGAGTTGTGCCAGCGTTATGCCAGAGTTGTGCCGGAGTTGTGCCAGAGTTGTGCCAGAGTTGTGCGAGAGTTCTGCCAGAGTTGTGCCAGAGTTGTGCCAGAGTTCTGCCTGAGTTAAAACAGAGTTTTGCCAGAGGTGTGCCACAGTTGTGCTAGAGTTGTGCAAGAGTTGTGCCAGAGTTGTGGAAACGTTGTGCCAGACTTGTGCCAGAGTTGTGCCAGAGTTGTGCCAGCGTTATGCCAGAGTTGTGCCGGAGTTGTGCCAGAGTTGTGCCAGAGTTGTGCGAGAGTTCTGCCAGAGTTGTGCCAGAGTTGTGCCAGAGTTCTGCCTGAGTTAAAACAGAGTTTTGCCAGAGGTGTGCCACAGTTGTGCTAGAGTTGTGCAAGAGTTGTGCCAGAGTTGTGGAAACGTTGTGCCAGACTTGTGCCAGAGTTGTGCCAGAGTTGTGCCAGCGTTATGCCAGAGTTGTGCCGGAGTTGTGCCAGAGTTGTGCCAGAGTTGTGCGAGAGTTCTGCCAGAGTTGTGCCAGAGTTGTGCCAGAGTTCTGCCTGAGTTAAAACAGAGTTTTGCCAGAGGTGTGCCACAGTTGTGCTAGAGTTGTGCAAGAGTTGTGCCAGAGTTGTGGAAACGTTGTGCCAGACTTGTGCCAGAGTTGTGCCAGAGTTGTGCCAGCGTTATGCCAGAGTTGTGCCGGAGTTGTGCCAGAGTTGTGCCAGAGTTGTGCGAGAGTTCTGCCAGAGTTGTGCCAGAGTTGTGCCAGAGTTCTGCCTGAGTTAAAACAGAGTTTTGCCAGAGGTGTGCCACAGTTGTGCTAGAGTTGTGCAAGAGTTGTGCCAGAGTTGTGGAAACGTTGTGCCAGACTTGTGCCAGAGTTGTGCCAGAGTTGTGCCAGCGTTATGCCAGAGTTGTGCCGGAGTTGTGCCAGAGTTGTGCCAGAGTTGTGCGAGAGTTCTGCCAGAGTTGTGCCAGAGTTGTGCCAGAGTTCTGCCTGAGTTAAAACAGAGTTTTGCCAGAGGTGTGCCACAGTTGTGCTAGAGTTGTGCAAGAGTTGTGCCAGAGTTGTGGAAACGTTGTGCCAGACTTGTGCCAGAGTTGTGCCAGAGTTGTGCCAGCGTTATGCCAGAGTTGTGCCGGAGTTGTGCCAGAGTTGTGCCAGAGTTGTGCGAGAGTTCTGCCAGAGTTGTGCCAGAGTTGTGCCAGAGTTGTGCCAGAGTTGTGCCAGTGTTGTGCCAGAGTTGTGCCAAAGTTGTGCCAGAGTTGTGCCGGAGTTGTGCTAGAGTTGTGCCCTAGTTGTGCCACTTTTGTGCCAGAGTTGTTCAAGAGTTGTGCCAGAGTTCTGCCAGAGGTCTGCCAGAGTTTTGCCAAAGTTCTTCCAGAGTTGTGCCAGATTGTGCCAGAGTTGTGCCAGAGTTGTGCCAGAGTTGTGCAAGAGTTGTGCCAGAGTTGTGCCAGAGTTGTACCAGAGTTGTGCCAGGGATGTGCCAGAGGTGTGCGAGAGTTGTGCTAGAGTTGTGGTAGAGTTGTGCCAGAGTTGTGCCAGAATTGTGCCATAGTTGTGCCAAAGTTGTGCCTGAGTTGTAACAGAGTTGTGCCAGAGATGTGCCAGAGGTGTGCCAGAGTTGTGCTAGAGTTGTGCAAGAGTTGTGCCAGAGTTGTGGAAAAGTTGTGCCAGACTTGTGCCAGAGTTGTGCCAGAGTTGTGCAAGAGTTGTGCCAGAGTTGGGCCAGAGTTGTGCCAGAGTTGTGCCAGAGATTTGCAAGAGTTGTGCCAGAGTTGTGCCAGAGTTGTGCCAGAGTTGTGCGAGAGTTGTGCCAGAGTTGTGCCAGCGATGTGCCAGAGTTGTGCAAGAGTTGTACCAAAGTTCTTCCAGAGTTGTGCCAGGTTGTGCCAGAGTTGTGCCAGGGTTGTGCGAGAGTTGTGCCAGAGTTGTGCCAGCGATGTGCCAGAGTTGTGCAAGAGTTGTACCAAAGTTCTTCCAGAGTTGTGCCAGGTTGTGCCAGAGTTGTGCCAGGGTTGTGCGAGAGTTGTGCCAGAGTTGTGCCAGCGATGTGCCAGAGTTGTGCAAGAGTTGTACCAAAGTTCTTCCAGAGTTGTGCCAGGTTGTGCCAGAGTTGTGCCAGGGTTGTGCGAGAGTTGTGCCAGAGTTGTGCCAGCGATGTGCCAGAGTTGTGCAAGAGTTGTACCAAAGTTCTTCCAGAGTTGTGCCAGGTTGTGCCAGAGTTGTGCCAGGGTTGTGCGAGAGTTGTGCCAGAGTTGTGCCAGCGATGTGCCAGAGTTGTGCAAGAGTTGTACCAAAGTTCTTCCAGAGTTGTGCCAGGTTGTGCCAGAGTTGTGCCAGGGTTGTGCGAGAGTTGTGCCAGAGTTGTGCCAGCGATGTGCCAGAGTTGTGCAAGAGTTGTACCAAAGTTCTTCCAGAGTTGTGCCAGGTTGTGCCAGAGTTGTGCCAGGGTTGTGCGAGAGTTGTGCCAGAGTTGTGCCAGCGATGTGCCAGAGTTGTGCAAGAGTTGTACCAAAGTTCTTCCAGAGTTGTGCCAGGTTGTGCCAGAGTTGTGCCAGGGTTGTGCGAGAGTTGTGCCAGAGTTGTGCCAGCGATGTGCCAGAGTTGTGCAAGAGTTGTACCAAAGTTCTTCCAGAGTTGTGCCAGGTTGTGCCAGAGTTGTGCCAGGGTTGTGCGAGAGTTGTGCCAGAGTTGTGCCAGCGATGTGCCAGAGTTGTGCAAGAGTTGTACCAAAGTTCTTCCAGAGTTGTGCCAGGTTGTGCCAGAGTTGTGCCAGGGTTGTGCGAGAGTTGTGCCAGAGTTGTGCCAGCGATGTGCCAGAGTTGTGCAAGAGTTGTACCAAAGTTCTTCCAGAGTTGTGCCAGGTTGTGCCAGAGTTGTGCCAGGGTTGTGCGAGAGTTGTGCCAGAGTTGTGCCAGCGATGTGCCAGAGTTGTGCAAGAGTTGTACCAAAGTTCTTCCAGAGTTGTGCCAGGTTGTGCCAGAGTTGTGCCAGGGTTGTGCGAGAGTTGTGCCAGAGTTGTGCCAGCGATGTGCCAGAGTTGTGCAAGAGTTGTACCAAAGTTCTTCCAGAGTTGTGCCAGGTTGTGCCAGAGTTGTGCCAGGGTTGTGCGAGAGTTGTGCCAGAGTTGTGCCAGCGATGTGCCAGAGTTGTGCAAGAGTTGTACCAAAGTTCTTCCAGAGTTGTGCCAGGTTGTGCCAGAGTTGTGCCAGGGTTGTGCGAGAGTTGTGCCAGAGTTGTGCCAGCGATGTGCCAGAGTTGTGCAAGAGTTGTACCAAAGTTCTTCCAGAGTTGTGCCAGGTTGTGCCAGAGTTGTGCCAGGGTTGTGCGAGAGTTGTGCCAGAGTTGTGCCAGCGATGTGCCAGAGTTGTGCAAGAGTTGTACCAAAGTTCTTCCAGAGTTGTGCCAGGTTGTGCCAGAGTTGTGCCAGGGTTGTGCGAGAGTTGTGCCAGAGTTGTGCCAGCGATGTGCCAGAGTTGTGCAAGAGTTGTACCAAAGTTCTTCCAGAGTTGTGCCAGGTTGTGCCAGAGTTGTGCCAGGGTTGTGCGAGAGTTGTGCCAGAGTTGTGCCAGCGATGTGCCAGAGTTGTGCAAGAGTTGTACCAAAGTTCTTCCAGAGTTGTGCCAGGTTGTGCCAGAGTTGTGCCAGGGTTGTGCGAGAGTTGTGCCAGAGTTGTGCCAGCGATGTGCCAGAGTTGTGCAAGAGTTGTACCAAAGTTCTTCCAGAGTTGTGCCAGGTTGTGCCAGAGTTGTGCCAGGGTTGTGCGAGAGTTGTGCCAGAGTTGTGCCAGCGATGTGCCAGAGTTGTGCAAGAGTTGTACCAAAGTTCTTCCAGAGTTGTGCCAGGTTGTGCCAGAGTTGTGCCAGGGTTGTGCGAGAGTTGTGCCAGAGTTGTGCCAGCGATGTGCCAGAGTTGTGCAAGAGTTGTACCAAAGTTCTTCCAGAGTTGTGCCAGGTTGTGCCAGAGTTGTGCCAGGGTTGTGCGAGAGTTGTGCCAGAGTTGTGCCAGCGATGTGCCAGAGTTGTGCAAGAGTTGTACCAAAGTTCTTCCAGAGTTGTGCCAGGTTGTGCCAGAGTTGTGCCAGGGTTGTGCGAGAGTTGTGCCAGAGTTGTGCCAGCGATGTGCCAGAGTTGTGCAAGAGTTGTACCAAAGTTCTTCCAGAGTTGTGCCAGGTTGTGCCAGAGTTGTGCCAGGGTTGTGCGAGAGTTGTGCCAGAGTTGTGCCAGCGATGTGCCAGAGTTGTGCAAGAGTTGTACCAAAGTTCTTCCAGAGTTGTGCCAGGTTGTGCCAGAGTTGTGCCAGGGTTGTGCGAGAGTTGTGCCAGAGTTGTGCCAGCGATGTGCCAGAGTTGTGCAAGAGTTGTACCAAAGTTCTTCCAGAGTTGTGCCAGGTTGTGCCAGAGTTGTGCCAGGGTTGTGCGAGAGTTGTGCCAGAGTTGTGCCAGCGATGTGCCAGAGTTGTGCAAGAGTTGTACCAAAGTTCTTCCAGAGTTGTGCCAGGTTGTGCCAGAGTTGTGCCAGGGTTGTGCGAGAGTTGTGCCAGAGTTGTGCCAGCGATGTGCCAGAGTTGTGCAAGAGTTGTACCAAAGTTCTTCCAGAGTTGTGCCAGGTTGTGCCAGAGTTGTGCCAGGGTTGTGCGAGAGTTGTGCCAGAGTTGTGCCAGCGATGTGCCAGAGTTGTGCAAGAGTTGTACCAAAGTTCTTCCAGAGTTGTGCCAGGTTGTGCCAGAGTTGTGCCAGGGTTGTGCGAGAGTTGTGCCAGAGTTGTGCCAGCGATGTGCCAGAGTTGTGCAAGAGTTGTACCAAAGTTCTTCCAGAGTTGTGCCAGGTTGTGCCAGAGTTGTGCCAGGGTTGTGCGAGAGTTGTGCCAGAGTTGTGCCAGCGATGTGCCAGAGTTGTGCAAGAGTTGTACCAAAGTTCTTCCAGAGTTGTGCCAGGTTGTGCCAGAGTTGTGCCAGGGTTGTGCGAGAGTTGTGCCAGAGTTGTGCCAGCGATGTGCCAGAGTTGTGCAAGAGTTGTACCAAAGTTCTTCCAGAGTTGTGCCAGGTTGTGCCAGAGTTGTGCCAGGGTTGTGCGAGAGTTGTGCCAGAGTTGTGCCAGCGATGTGCCAGAGTTGTGCAAGAGTTGTACCAAAGTTCTTCCAGAGTTGTGCCAGGTTGTGCCAGAGTTGTGCCAGGGTTGTGCGAGAGTTGTGCCAGAGTTGTGCCAGCGATGTGCCAGAGTTGTGCAAGAGTTGTACCAAAGTTCTTCCAGAGTTGTGCCAGGTTGTGCCAGAGTTGTGCCAGGGTTGTGCGAGAGTTGTGCCAGAGTTGTGCCAGCGATGTGCCAGAGTTGTGCAAGAGTTGTACCAAAGTTCTTCCAGAGTTGTGCCAGGTTGTGCCAGAGTTGTGCCAGGGTTGTGCGAGAGTTGTGCCAGAGTTGTGCCAGCGATGTGCCAGAGTTGTGCAAGAGTTGTACCAAAGTTCTTCCAGAGTTGTGCCAGGTTGTGCCAGAGTTGTGCCAGGGTTGTGCGAGAGTTGTGCCAGAGTTGTGCCAGCGATGTGCCAGAGTTGTGCAAGAGTTGTACCAAAGTTCTTCCAGAGTTGTGCCAGGTTGTGCCAGAGTTGTGCCAGGGTTGTGCGAGAGTTGTGCCAGAGTTGTGCCAGCGATGTGCCAGAGTTGTGCAAGAGTTGTACCAAAGTTCTTCCAGAGTTGTGCCAGGTTGTGCCAGAGTTGTGCCAGGGTTGTGCGAGAGTTGTGCCAGAGTTGTGCCAGCGATGTGCCAGAGTTGTGCAAGAGTTGTACCAAAGTTCTTCCAGAGTTGTGCCAGGTTGTGCCAGAGTTGTGCCAGGGTTGTGCGAGAGTTGTGCCAGAGTTGTGCCAGCGATGTGCCAGAGTTGTGCAAGAGTTGTACCAAAGTTCTTCCAGAGTTGTGCCAGGTTGTGCCAGAGTTGTGCCAGGGTTGTGCGAGAGTTGTGCCAGAGTTGTGCCAGCGATGTGCCAGAGTTGTGCAAGAGTTGTACCAAAGTTCTTCCAGAGTTGTGCCAGGTTGTGCCAGAGTTGTGCCAGGGTTGTGCGAGAGTTGTGCCAGAGTTGTGCCAGCGATGTGCCAGAGTTGTGCAAGAGTTGTACCAAAGTTCTTCCAGAGTTGTGCCAGGTTGTGCCAGAGTTGTGCCAGGGTTGTGCGAGAGTTGTGCCAGAGTTGTGCCAGCGATGTGCCAGAGTTGTGCAAGAGTTGTGCCAAAGTTCTTCCAGAGTTGTGCCAGATTGTGCCAGAGTTGTGCAAGAGTTGTGCCAAAGTTCTTCCAGAGTTGTGCCAGAGATGTGCCAGAGTTGTACCAGAGGTGTGCCAGAGATGTGCCAGAGGTGTGCCAGAGTTGTGATAGAGTTGTGGTATTGTTGTGCCAGAGTTGTGCCAGAATTGTGCCAGAGTTGTGCCAGAGTTCTGCCTGAGTTGTAACGGAGTTTTGCCAGAGATGTGCCAGAGCTGTGCCAGAGTTGTGCTAGAGTTGTGCAAGAGTTGTGCCAAAGTTGTGCCAAAGTTGTGCAAGAGTTGTGCCAGAGTTGTGCCAGAGTTGTGCCAGAGTTGTGCCAGAGTTGTGCCAGAGTTGTGCTAGATTTAAACCAGGGTTGTGCCAGGGTTCAGCCAGAGTTGTGCCATAGTTGTGCCAGATTTGTGCCAGTGTTGTGCCAGAGTTGTGCCAAAGTTGTGCCAGAGTTGTGCCGGAGTTGTGCTAGAGTTGTGCCCTAGTTGTGCCACAGTTGTGCCAGAGTTGTTCAAGAGTTGTGCCAGTGTTGTGCCAGAGTTGTGCCAAAGATGTGCCAGAGTTGTGCCAGAGTTGTGCCAGAGTTGTGCCAGAGTTGTGCCAGAGTTGTTCAAGAGTTGTGCCAGTGTTTTGCCAGAGTTCTGCCAGAGTTGTGCCAAAGTTCTTCCAGAGTTGTGCCAGATTGTGCCATAGTTGTGCCAGAGTTGTACCAGAGTTGTGCCAGAGATGTGCCAGAGGTGTGCAAGAGTTGTGCTAGAGTTGTGGTAGAGTTGTGCCAGAGTTGTGCAAGAATTGTGCCAGAGTTGTGCCAGAGTTGTGCCTGAGTTGTAATAGAGTTGTGCCAGAGATGTGCCAGAGGTGTGCCAGAGTTGTGCTAGAGTTGTGCAAGAGTTGTGCCAGAGTTGTGGAAAAGTTGTGCCAGAGTTGTGCCAGAGTTGTGCCAGAGTTGTGCAAGAGTTGTGCGAGAGTTGGGTTAGAGTTGTGCCAGAGTTGTGCCAGAGGTTTGCAAGAGTTGTGCCAGAGTTGTGCCAGAGTGGTGCCAGAGTTGTGCCAGAGTTGTGCCGAAGTTGTACTAGAGTTGTGCCCGAGTTGTGCCAGAGTTGTGCCAGAGTTCTGCCTGAGTTGTAACAGAGTTTTGCCAGAGATGTGCCAGAGGTGTGCCAGAGGTGTGCCAGAGGTGTGCCAGAGGTGTGCCAGAGGTGTGCCAGAGGTGTGCCAGAGGTGTGCCAGAGGTGTGCCAGAGGTGTGCCAGAGGTGTGCCAGAGGTGTGCCAGAGGTGTGCCAGAGGTGTGCCAGAGGTGTGCCAGAGGTGTGCCAGAGGTGTGCCAGAGGTGTGCCAGAGGTGTGCCAGAGGTGTGCCAGAGGTGTGCCAGAGGTGTGCCAGAGGTGTGCCAGAGGTGTGCCAGAGGTGTGCCAGAGGTGTGCCAGAGGTGTGCCAGAGGTGTGCCAGAGGTGTGCCAGAGGTGTGCCAGAGGTGTGCCAGAGGTGTGCCAGAGGTGTGCCAGAGGTGTGCCAGAGGTGTGCCAGAGGTGTGCCAGAGGTGTGCCAGAGGTGTGCCAGAGGTGTGCCAGAGGTGTGCCAGAGGTGTGCCAGAGGTGTGCCAGAGGTGTGCCAGAGGTGTGCCAGAGGTGTGCCAGAGGTGTGCCAGAGGTGTGCCAGAGGTGTGCCAGAGGTGTGCCAGAGGTGTGCCAGAGGTGTGCCAGAGGTGTGCCAGAGGTGTGCCAGAGGTGTGCCAGAGGTGTGCCAGAGGTGTGCCAGAGGTGTGCCAGAGGTGTGCCAGAGGTGTGCCAGAGGTGTGCCAGAGGTGTGCCAGAGGTGTGCCAGAGGTGTGCCAGAGGTGTGCCAGAGGTGTGCCAGAGGTGTGCCAGAGGTGTGCCAGAGGTGTGCCAGAGGTGTGCCAGAGGTGTGCCAGAGGTGTGCCAGAGGTGTGCCAGAGGTGTGCCAGAGGTGTGCCAGAGGTGTGCCAGAGGTGTGCCAGAGGTGTGCCAGAGGTGTGCCAGAGGTGTGCCAGAGGTGTGCCAGAGGTGTGCCAGAGGTGTGCCAGAGGTGTGCCAGAGGTGTGCCAGAGGTGTGCCAGAGGTGTGCCAGAGGTGTGCCAGAGGTGTGCCAGAGGTGTGCCAGAGGTGTGCCAGAGGTGTGCCAGAGGTGTGCCAGAGGTGTGCCAGAGGTGTGCCAGAGGTGTGCCAGAGGTGTGCCAGAGGTGTGCCAGAGGTGTGCCAGAGGTGTGCCAGAGGTGTGCCAGAGGTGTGCCAGAGGTGTGCCAGAGGTGTGCCAGAGGTGTGCCAGAGGTGTGCCAGAGGTGTGCCAGAGGTGTGCCAGAGGTGTGCCAGAGGTGTGCCAGAGGTGTGCCAGAGGTGTGCCAGAGGTGTGCCAGAGGTGTGCCAGAGGTGTGCCAGAGGTGTGCCAGAGGTGTGCCAGAGGTGTGCCAGAGGTGTGCCAGAGGTGTGCCAGAGGTGTGCCAGAGGTGTGCCAGAGGTGTGCCAGAGGTGTGCCAGAGGTGTGCCAGAGGTGTGCCAGAGGTGTGCCAGAGGTGTGCCAGAGGTGTGCCAGAGGTGTGCCAGAGGTGTGCCAGAGGTGTGCCAGAGGTGTGCCAGAGGTGTGCCAGAGGTGTGCCAGAGGTGTGCCAGAGGTGTGCCAGAGGTGTGCCAGAGGTGTGCCAGAGGTGTGCCAGAGGTGTGCCAGAGGTGTGCCAGAGGTGTGCCAGAGGTGTGCCAGAGGTGTGCCAGAGGTGTGCCAGAGGTGTGCCAGAGGTGTGCCAGAGGTGTGCCAGAGGTGTGCCAGAGGTGTGCCAGAGGTGTGCCAGAGGTGTGCCAGAGGTGTGCCAGAGGTGTGCCAGAGGTGTGCCAGAGGTGTGCCAGAGGTGTGCCAGAGGTGTGCCAGAGGTGTGCCAGAGGTGTGCCAGAGGTGTGCCAGAGGTGTGCCAGAGGTGTGCCAGAGGTGTGCCAGAGGTGTGCCAGAGGTGTGCCAGAGGTGTGCCAGAGGTGTGCCAGAGGTGTGCCAGAGGTGTGCCAGAGGTGTGCCAGAGGTGTGCCAGAGGTGTGCCAGAGGTGTGCCAGAGGTGTGCCAGAGGTGTGCCAGAGGTGTGCCAGAGGTGTGCCAGAGGTGTGCCAGAGGTGTGCCAGAGGTGTGCCAGAGGTGTGCCAGAGGTGTGCCAGAGGTGTGCCAGAGGTGTGCCAGAGGTGTGCCAGAGGTGTGCCAGAGGTGTGCCAGAGGTGTGCCAGAGGTGTGCCAGAGGTGTGCCAGAGGTGTGCCAGAGGTGTGCCAGAGGTGTGCCAGAGGTGTGCCAGAGGTGTGCCAGAGGTGTGCCAGAGGTGTGCCAGAGGTGTGCCAGAGGTGTGCCAGAGGTGTGCCAGAGGTGTGCCAGAGGTGTGCCAGAGGTGTGCCAGAGGTGTGCCAGAGGTGTGCCAGAGGTGTGCCAGAGGTGTGCCAGAGGTGTGCCAGAGGTGTGCCAGAGGTGTGCCAGAGGTGTGCCAGAGGTGTGCCAGAGGTGTGCCAGAGGTGTGCCAGAGGTGTGCCAGAGGTGTGCCAGAGGTGTGCCAGAGGTGTGCCAGAGGTGTGCCAGAGGTGTGCCAGAGGTGTGCCAGAGGTGTGCCAGAGGTGTGCCAGAGGTGTGCCAGAGGTGTGCCAGAGGTGTGCCAGAGGTGTGCCAGAGGTGTGCCAGAGGTGTGCCAGAGGTGTGCCAGAGGTGTGCCAGAGGTGTGCCAGAGGTGTGCCAGAGGTGTGCCAGAGGTGTGCCAGAGGTGTGCCAGAGGTGTGCCAGAGGTGTGCCAGAGGTGTGCCAGAGGTGTGCCAGAGTTGTGCCAGAGTTGTGCCAGAGATGTGCCAGAGATGTGCCAGAGTTGTGCCAGAGTTGTGCCAGAGTTGTGCCAGAGATGTGCCAGAGGTGTGCCAGAGTTGTTCTAGAGTTGTGGTAGAGGAGTGCCAGAGTTGTGCCAGAATTGTGCCAGAGTTGTGCCAGAGTTGTGCCTGAGTTGTAACAGAGTTGTGCCAGATATGTGCCAGAGGTGTACCAGAGTTGTGCTAGAGTTGGGCAAGAGTTGTGCCAGAGATGTGCCAAAGTTGTGCCAGAGTTGTGCCAGAGTTGTGCCAGAGTTGTGCCAGAGTTGTGCCAGAGTTGTGCCAGAGTTGCGCTAGAGTTGTGCAAGAGTTGTGCCAGAGTTGCTCTCGAGTTGTACCAGAGTTGTGCCAGAGTTGTGCCAGAGTTGTGCCAGATTTGTGCCAGAGTTGTGCCAGAGTTGTGCCAGAGTTGTGCCAGAGTTGTGCCAGAGTAGTTCCAGGGTTGTGCCAGAGTTGTGCCAGAGTTGTGCAAGAGTTGTGCCAGAGTTTTGCCAGAGTTGGGCCAGAGTTGTGCAAGAGGTTTGCCAGAGTTGTGTCAGAGTTGTGCGAGAGTTGTGTGAGAGTTTTGCCAGAGTTTTGCCAGAGTTGTGCCAGAGTTGTGCCATAGTTGTGCCAGAGTTGTTCAGAGTTGTGGTAGAGTTGTGCCAGAGTTGTGCCAGAGTTGTGCCAGATTGTGCCAGGGTTGTGGAAGAGTTGTGCCAGAGTTTTGCCAGAGTTGTGTTAGAGTTGTGACAGAGTTGTGCCAAAGATGTGCCAGAGGTGAGCCAGAGTTGTGCTAGAGTTGTGCCAGAGTTGTGCCAGAGTTGTGCCAGAGTTGTCCCAGAGTTTTGCCAGAGTTGTGCCAGCGTTGTCCCAGAGTTGTGCCAGAGTTGTGCCAGAGTTGTGCCAGAGTTGTGCCAGAGTTGTGCCAGAGTTGTGCCAGAGTTGTGCCAGAGTTGTGCCAGTGTTGTGCCAGTGTTGTGCCAGAGTTGTGCCAAAGTTGTGCCAGAGTTGTGCCGGAGTTGTGCTAGAGTTGTGCCCTAGTTGTGCCACAGTTGTGCCAGAGTTGTTCAAGAGTTGTGCCAGAGTTGTGCCAGAGTTGTGCCAGAGTTGTGCCAGAGTTGTGCCAGAGTTGTGCCAGTGTTGTGCCAGAGTTGTGCCAAAGTTGTGCCAGAGTTGTGCCGGAGTTGTACTAGAGTTGAACCCTAGTTGTGCCACAGTTGTGCCAGAGTTGTTCAAGAGTTGTGCCAGAGTTTTGCCAGAGTTCTGCCAGAGTTGTGCCAAAGTTCTTCCAGAGTTGAGCCAGATTGTGCCACAGTTGTGCCAAAGTTGTGCCAGAGTTGTGCAAGAGTTGTGCCAGAGTTGTGCCAGAGTTGTACCAGAGTTGTGCCAGAGATGTGCCAGAGGTGTGCCAGAGTTTTGCTAGAGTTGTGGTAGAGTTGTGCCAGAGTTGTGCCAGAATTGTGCCAGAGTTGTGTCAGAGTTGTGCCTGAGTTGTAACAGAGTTGTGCCAGAGATGTGCCAGAGGTGTGCCAGAGTTGTGCTAGAGTTGTGCAAGAGTTGTGCCAGAGTTGTGGAAACGTTGTGCCAGAGTTGTGCCAGAGTTGTGCCAGTGTTGTGCAAGAAATGTGCCAGAGTTGGGCCAGAGTTGTGCCAGAGTTGTGCCAGAGGTTTGCAAGAGTTGTGCCAGAGTTGTGCCAGAGTTGTGCCAGAGTTGTGCCAGAGTTGTGC